>ML793842.1:18391-32037 GCA_009831015.1 Picea engelmannii
TCAAAAGAGTACAAATCATGATAGGCCTTGGTCACTTCTAGTCCCAGTTCTTCCATGACTATCTTGGGCATAAGGTTATGGGAAGCTCCTGAATCCATGAGGCAATTATGCAACACTTTATCATGTATGTTCAGGGAGGTGTATAAGGGAGGAGATGAATCATCTCTGTCTTCTATCATGGGACCTAGGATGATGGTTGGCTTCTCATCTTGAAGGTTCACTGAGTCAGAGGGAGGCTGAGGGGACTCAGATTGTAGCAACTTAGAGAGGGACCTTTTAAAGTCTTCATTTTTAACTAGCTCAGAGATGGGGATGGGAATCTGATCTTTTGAATTTCATGTTCAAAACTAAAAGAGGGAACATGCTTAGGAGCTTCCCTTACCTCAGTGACAGGTTCTTTGGTTGTTGGCAAAGTATTCTGAGTTCTCTTTTCTTTAATTGTGGCTGCTGCAGTTTTAGTAGGCCTATCTACTATGAGGGGATGGTCTTGGCTATCAAAGTCTCCTTCTTTCTTCCTTGACCTGAGATTGTATCTGTTAGGGGTGTGACCGGCCCTATCTCCCTTTCCTAACTCATGGATCTGAATGTTCATCAGGGATTTCTGGTATGCAGACTGAGTCAAATGGGGAAAAGGAGGAGCTTCTTCAACATAATGAATTTCAGGTTTGAATTCGTTTATCTCCTCTCCTTCCTCATGAGTAACCAAGTTATTTTGGAGAGGGGTTTGAATCCTTTGATCCTCTCTATATTTTCCCTTTTCTTCCCTTGGGAAGGCCTGTAGTCCATTGTTATTAGATCTCCTGAAACCTCTATTATCAGCATTCTGGGGATTTATGTACATGGCTTCCCTTCTAACTCCCACCTTTCCATCCTGTCAGAAAGTGATTTTAGTACTCTAGCTGTCTCATCTGTCTGATGGGGAATGGGAGAGGAACTGGATGGGGAGGCTTTAGGCATTTTCTTGTATATGTTTATATCAGCAACGTTCCTGAGTCGGTCAACAACCAATATGTTAGATTCTACTTCCACGGTTGCATCTTGCATGTGGGCCAAGGTAGTGGCTCTTCTCTCTCTCAGTAGTAAGCAGAAATCAAGATCAAAAGCGCTAGCGTAAGTGATCTTAGCCGAGGCTTCTGAGGGCTTTATCTCAGCGGGAATTTTATTATACAATTTATTGAATCTTTTGGAGAAGTCAGAGACAGACTCTCCTTATTTTCTCTTCAAAGATCCAAACTCTGTCATATAATACATGAAATCCTTTTTTTCACCCCACTATCTCAAAAATGCATTATCTAAGGCTTCGATCCCATCAATAGATCTAGGAGGCAGGGCCTTGAACCATTTTCTAGCCTCGCCTTGGAGGCTATGGACAAAAATCCTCATCCATACGTCTGCATGCATGATGACATTATCATCTGTGAAACTGTAAAAGGATTCTAGGTGTTCATCCGCAGTTATGTCCCCCTCACCTGTGAACTTGGGTAGTTGCTTGAGGTAACCATCTGCTGGGAGGGCGTTGAGGGGTTGAGGTAACAAAAGGGGAGCATACCTAGCGGCTATAATAGCCTACATTCTGGTCATGGGGGGATTAGAACCGGCCATAGGAATATTAGGTGGAGGAGAACTTGGGGGAGAAGGAGTTCATGAAGGGGCTGTGGGAAATGAGTCTCGAAGTGGAGTGGGAAACAAGAGAGGGTTTAAGGAGAAGACTAACGAGCTGAAGTCAGTAGGTGCTCCTCTTTTTGCAGGAGTCCGGAAATCTTTTGTAGTCTCGGGTCTATGCTAGGGAACAACTTCAAAGGAGGGGGGAGTGACAAGGATCTCTCCTTCTGATGCCAGACCAGGAGGAGAAAACTCAGCAGGAACACTCCCGAAATTCAAAAAATGGGAAACTTTAGAGAAAAAATGACTAGGAAACTGAGAACAAGAAAGTGGATTTTTTACGGATGGGGGCGGGGAAATACCTAGTTCAGCAACGAAGATTTCTCCTTGAGAGGGATTCCCTTTTTTGATAATCACCTCCGGATTTTCTTCAGGCATGGCCAGAGGGAGTTATGGATGGGACCACGTGTGTCTACCACTGGAAGCCACAACTAACCCAATAGGTTCGCCGCAGTGGAGTCGTTACAATGGAGTCACCAGGTGCACAGTAGAAATCTTGATAATTCTGATATCTAATGCACCTTCATAATCAGTTAATCGTTGTCGTTCAATCTCGAGGAAAATCTTCAAATTCGTCCTCGGCAACGATGCCATAAATGTTAGCATTGGAAGTCACTCCTAGATTGCAACAGGAGCAAAGCCTGACACCCATCAGTTTAATGTCACGACTTTTTTATAAAGGGATGATCAAATGGAAGAAAACTTAGAACAATATCATCTCAACTCTGAAACTAGGCCATGCATGCATGGGCAAGTGAGGTCTTAGATAAACTTCAAATAGTGAGTTGTGATAAGGGTGAGCAGGGGGAAGACTTGTATGAGAAGAGTGCAAGGGTCGGTCATAAACATCAAGTTTCTAATAGGCTGGAGAAGAAAGCGTCCAAATGCAAGATCCTCTTACATTCAAACACAAAAGACCAGAGAATACAATAATGTAACAGAAAATCCTTTATCATAACATAACTGAAACAATTCATGCGAATCATTCGATCATGAACTCTCTGGTATGAGACGAAAACATAGACGGAGTAAGGAAACTGTTTGTCATAAAACAAGAAATATCAGATACAGATGCAAAACCAGGTAACTAGAATGGTTGTTAAAACTTTACAGTCGGGAGCTTTGCTCTACCATCGATAGATACAAAATGGTGAAAACTCCTACATATACTCGAAACAACAACAACAACAAAATCAAGATGTTGCATTAAAACTTTGCGTCTGCATGGCTTCTGACAATCTTCACCTGCAGTCTCTGAATGATCGTGCGCCTATGGCAGACGCAATCAAACTCCTGACAGTTGCGTAGGAAAACCGACATGATCTTAATTCATCGTTGAACTTTCCCATTATGGTGGAGGCGATGTCTAACCACCACCAACCACCTTAATAACTGCTTCATTGGGATTGAGAATGGCCCGGCCAACTTGGCATCTTTGGGACGTGCATGAGCCCTTGCGCTACCACCTGGATTAACTGAACGACCTAATGGATATGCATGGAGGCTAGCACGAAGGATGGGGTGCAAAATGGGAGTGGTGGTGCCAAAACCATGAGGGTGAGATAAGAAGTGATGAGGTGTGAGAGAGGTGATAGGGGAAGACGCGTGGTGGAATACAGTAAACGAAGGAGGTCGGAGGTGAAATGTAATGGGCATATAAGTTTGAAGTGGGAGTGAACGGGACACATGGCAGGTGGAGAAGGGTGGCACAAAAGGTTACACGACAGGAAAGGGGCCCATGTTGGTTAAACGCAGAAAGACAGAGGATGTCTGGGTTGCATGTGCATCATTGATCTGGGCGCTCTAATCGCAGTTGTTGCAGAGATGCATCCTCGATTCTGGACCCCCCCCCTCCGCTTAAAGGTAGAAAGGTGGGGGGGTCCGTAATCACCTTGTGCATCATTGATCCGGGCGCTCTAATCATGACCGTTGAAGAGGTGTGCCCTCAATTCCGGATCCCCCCCTGCTCTGCTTAAAGGTAGAAAAGCGGGGGGGGTCCGGAATCCTATGTCTGCCATTGATCTAGGCACACGAATTTCTGTCGTCCAAACTTGCTTGCCACTTAATCACAGGCGCACTTTGCATTCGAACTTAGGGCAAGTGGGTTTTTAACCCATTCCTTCGCTTTTTACCCCCCTTTACAAGAAATGTCGCTAACATCTAGGTACATGTTCATGCATGGTTGATGAATGGTTGAAGTTTATTGGTACAGGTTTATAGCAGTATATTTCACAGTGATAGTGTCAAATTGGTTACATCATTCTACTTCTACTTCAAGGTTGTTGTAGCCACCTTCCGGTTGTATCTAGAAAACATAGGGGGTTGTAGCCTCCTTCTATTTGTAGCTAGAGAATTAGGGATTTGGAGCTTCCCTCAGGTTGTAGACTGAGAAACTAGGAGGTTGGAGCCTCCTTCTAGTTGCAGCTAGAAAAAAAAGGAAGTTGGTGATTCCAATGAATGTAATTCTTCAAGACATATAAGAAAAATCATTTTGTGGTTTTCTCCTGCTTTGGGTTTCCACGTAAAACATCGGTGTAGTTTATGTGTATGATTGTTCATTTGTTCATTTCTCATTATTGGATGATAAGTCTACATTGATATAACACTTGGATTATTTGGTTAAAAAGGATTATGATTACTCTATTACTGATTCACCACCCCTATCAGTAATCCAACAAAACCTTTAGGACCTTCCAATTTGTTTTTAACAAAAAGATTACATTTTATGCCTCAAAATGGTTTCAGAAGGTTTCAAACCCCAATTTTCCAAACTAGAACCTGCCATTAAAATGAACCTGCAAGTTAATTCCTCCAATTTTTTCCACTTTTAAAGCATCGAGATAGATGAAAAATAAAATAATGATCCAATCCATATCACAAAAAATGATAAACCAAGTACCAAACTATATTGGGAGAGGATTTTAATAATTATGGATGAGGTAGCTAGTGAGGATGAGACTTAAGACTTCCTGTGGGTGGAGAATATAAGATGGTATCATTCTCTGAGATGTGAATTATGCAAACTCCCAATCTTGACCTCCCCTTTAATTTTAAGAATACATTTTTGCGAATTGGGGTGCCTTGGGATTGTACATAAACGTTTTCATGGGTTCCATATGGGTTTCACATATTCCGATCAAATATCCATGAAAAACTTCCATGGATATTCACTATACAACTATGCATTTCATAGGTTTAAAAGATTCAATAGTGAAAATTGGTTGTGCAAATAAATATTTACATGTGGTGTAGTTCTTGCAATTGTTAAGTGGATAATAAGAAGAAACATTCTTGTGACTATTTGTAACATCCCGGGCCACCAACAGGTCTAGCATTGCTACCAAACACAACCTTAACTTAGCCTTTTGAGCTATAATACCAAAATGTAACATCCCCGACCATCAATCCACTTTCCAGAAAACTCTACTATGTGGAACATGTTGGACACACCTACCACACTTAGAGGGGGTTGAATGAGTGTGGGGCTGTTTTTTCCAAAACTTCCCTCTTACACAAGACTCATTAGTTAGCATTCAACATTTAATCATTACCCATTGCTATCATTTATAACCAGTTAGATGTGAACATATATCAACAACATATATAAAAAATATATCATCAACAAGTCATCACCATAATGAACACAAAGAACACAAGATGTATGCACAATTTTTCTTTTTATTATGGACAACAATCTGGGGTTTTTCAACAACAACTGAATAGAGTACAACTCTACAAGAGCACCAACTCTATATTGCAAGACTCATCTTACACCCTCAACACCAACTAAGATGAGGCAACAATCCTCAACAGATATCAATCTGTCAACAGGTACGCGACCTGTCAGTAGTGCATCCAGCATTTGTACGTGTCTTGGCTCACTACAACCCGTGTATGCACCTGACCAGTGTATACAACAACCTACATATGCCTTCTGAGCTTCCTAGGTTTTATCCTTCAAGATTAACTCAGATCCTCTACAACCAATATATCATTCTCTTCTGTCTCTAAATGTCCAATGTGACCACCAAGCAATCACAACACATCCAAGCTTTCCAATGGTCTACTATGCTCCATAACCAATCAATATGAATGCTATCTCAATCTTGTATAATCAACTAGTATACCATAAAAATCATGTCACCACTGAATCACAAGTGTACTGCTCACTCCATCAACCAAATCAACCAAACTGAACCACATCATAGAAGCCATACCAAGAATTCCCTAGGCATTCACATCAAACAATAGTATCCATCAATATAATAATGTAACCATACCAATGTCTCAGTGGAATACCTAAGCCGATATAATGTAGATCTAGAACCTTCTTCATCATCCAAGAGCTTGGCACCAACTCAAGCACAAGTCTTCATCATTCCATCCACTGTACACGCCCTGTCCTCATACAGCCCGCGTATGTATGCGCCCTGGCCCATTACAATCCGCGTACACCTCAGAAACTAGGGTTTCTGAAGCTCCAAGACATTTTCTGTCAAGATCTCTGATATTGCCGACACTTTGAAGTGTCCATGAGATCCTCCTCTCACTCTCTTTCTCAGAATAAATCTTCAATCATGCTCAAGAGATCCATACCAAAGATGCTCTCACAAGAAGCTCTCCATTGATCCACACAAAGGATTCTCACCAAAAATGTACATTTCACAAGAGATCCTAGCTTCTTATTTATATTTTCATCTTCTAGGACACTTAACCCATTTCTAGGTCACTTAACCTATTTTCCTTATTTTAGGGTTAACCACTTTCCATAAATAGAAAGTTCTCCAATATTTTATCATTTAAATATTCCTTCTTGATTTTGTCACCTATTTATCATTTAAATAATGATTTCTTATTTTAGGTCATTTTGACTTCTTTTTTTTACCTTGGGGGCTTAAAGCCTTTATATGGGGGTCCTCCAACTTCATAAGGCCATAATTCTCAAACCGTGAGAAGTTATGTGACAGTCCACATACCACTGGAAATGGCATGACAAACATTATCCATCTAGGATAGTTTCACCAACAACTTCATTGATATTCATATCATTATTCCACATATAAGGATGGGTCCTCCAACCATTCTTCTAGGATAACTCAATCCACAAAGTGTCTTCCCGTGAGGGATTTCACCATGAGGGGACCACTTTGGAGTTCATACATTTGTGCACCCTATCAATCATGATAAGACAATAATGAGTCTTCTTTTCATCAAACAAACTATGAATCATATATCAAAGAATCCATCTTTATCATGTATCAATGAAAACTCATTGATCCATCTTCATCTATGCATCATTGATGAAATATATCATTCTCATCAAGGAAAATACATATACATTGTTCATCAATCATTAATCAATCAATTGACATCAATCAATCAAACCATTGGCATCAATGACAACATGATCCAACAATGTCCCCCTTTGGTATTGATGGCAATACCAACATTGATGTCAACACCAATTACCAATTATTGATGTCAACATGTAGATAATTTTACAAGAGATCCTATATTCTTATTTATATTTTCATCTTCTAGGACACTTAACACATTTCTAGGTCACTTAACCTATTTTCCTTATTTTAGGGTTAACCACTTTCCATAAATAGAAAGTTCTACAATATTTTATCATTTAAATATTCCTTCTTGATTTTGTCACTTCTTTATCATTTAAATAATGATTTCTTCTTTTAGGTCACTTTGACTTTTTTTTTACCTTGGCGGCTTCAAGCCTTCATATGGGGGTCCTCCAACTTCATAAGGCCATAACTCTCAAACCGTGAGAAGTTATGTGACATTCCACATACCACCAGAAATGTCATGAAAAGCACTATCTATCTAGGATAGTTTCACCAACAACTTCATTGATTCTAATATAATTATTCCACATACAAGCATGGGTCCTCCAACCATTCTTCTAGGATAACTCAATCCGCAAAGCATCTTCCAGTGAAGGTTTTCACCATAAGGGGACCACTTTGGAGTTCATCCATTTGTGCACCTTATAAATCATGATAAGACAATAATGAGTCATATTTTCATCAAAAAAACTATGCATCATATATCAAAGAATCCATCTTTATCATGTATCATTGAAAACTCATTGATCCATCTTCATCTATGCATCATTGATGACATCTATCATTCTCATCAAGTAAAATACATATACATTGTTCATCAATCATCAATCAATCAATCCTTTGACATCAATCAATCACTTGACATCCATCAATCAAACCATTGGCATCAATGAAAACATGATCCAACAATATCCCCCTTTGGCATTGATGGGAATACCAACATTGATGTCAACACCAATTACCAATTATTGATGTCAACATGTAGATAATTTTACAAGAGATCCTATATTCTTATTTATATTTTCATCTTCTAGGACAATTAACCCATTTCTAGGTCACTTAAACTATTTTCCTTATTTTAGGGTTAACCACTTTCCATAAATAAAAAGTTCTCCAATATTTTATCATTTAAATATTCCATCTTCAATTTGTCACTTATTTATCATTTAAATAATGATTTCTTCTTTTAGGTCACTTTAACTTTTTTTTACCTTGGGGGCTTCAAGCCTTCATATGGGGGTCCTCCAACTTCATAAGGCCATAACTCTCAAACCGTTAGACGTTATGTGACATTCCACATACCAACGAAAAATGGCCTAACAAGCACTATCCATCTAGGATAGTTTCACCAACAAATTAATTCATCTTCATCTCATTACTCCACATACAAGCATGAGTCCTCCAACCATTATTCTAGGATAACTCAATCCGCAAAGCATATTCCCATGAGGGCTTTCACCATAAGGGGACCACTTTGGAGTTCATCCATTTGTGCACCTTATCAATCATGATAAGACAATAATGAGTCATATTTTCATCAAACAAACTATGCATCATATATCAAAGAATCCATCTTTATAATGTATCAATGACAACTCATTGATCCATATTCATCTATGCATCATTGATGACATATATCATTCTCATCAAGGAAAATACATATACATTGTTCATCAATCATCAATCAATCAATCCTTTGACATCAGTCAATCACTTGACATCAATCAATCAAACCATTGGCATCAATGACAACATGATCCAATAGAACATTCTAATTTCTCATACTTATATATATAACATTCATATTAAATCTAATTAACAGATTGTTCTAAACAATACAAAGTAAGCACAAGATTATTGCTAATATACATCATCAAGGACATTAACAATAATTCATATGCACAACATAATACATGATAACATATAATCATCACAGACATGCAAAACATAATATTAAGCACAAAATGATACTTATCTTTGAAACTGTAGTAATTCCACCAACTGGATGCAGACCTTCCATGAACCTTCCAGCCTTAGACCGCGTTGCTCATCACTCTCAATATTAGGTCACCCCTAAGTTGGGACTAACCTCTACCAGGCAGGAAATCCTAGGCTAGGAAATTTCAATGGAAGACACATAGTTATAGAGAAAGGATTCTCTCCTAGGATTCACTTACGCCCACTCCTCATAGACCCTCATTCCCCACTTGCCTGTCCCACCCCAAGAGTATACATCTTTAGTGTCACCCGGAAAGTCCCGGCTGCTAAACGTCCCTTGCCTTGTGCTTCAACAATAGACCAAACCAGAAATCTTCGAGCTCTATGGAGGTTACAGGACCCCTTCCAAGAGTTCTCACTTCCTCCATGCACTCTCTCACCTAGAGTGAGTCACTCACAAGTTTGGAAACCTGTTCTTTTGACCAATTAGAGCACCGTGAGGACACAACAACAAGGCTCAACAATGCACAGTCAATGGCAGCAACCTCACATGGTCAGGAACTATGTGGCCACAATAGCCCACTGGGATAGCACAACACAACTCAGGAAATTTCAGGTTTCTCAACCATGCAACATAGGATGGATTCACGATTCTAGTTTCAGAGATGCATGAGGGTGTAAAAATATCCCACATAGAGGCTTAACTATTCAGGTAAGAATTCCCTAGAACAAACACTGAAACATAGATCGATCATGGACACCCGTGAGTTTAGATGCACGATGGAAAATGGGAGGTCAAATCCCCAACATGGATCCCTTTGCTGGTTTAACTGCATGCACCCAGGTAGACACCTGTCTCCCTGGGGATGCATGCTCCCCATTTTGCACATGTTCCCCCTTCAAGGAACTTATGATAAAACATAAACATTTACACAGTTTTGGAATAATATTTAATTACTGTCCCCAAGGTCTTAACCTCTTAAGCTTAGCCCTTCTCCCAACCTTTCAGCCCCCTCTCCCTTACCCATACTTTGTGGAAGCTTAGTCCCCCATCACTCATTCATTGTGGTTGCTCCACACACACATACGTTTTTATATTAATAATGTGCATCATTACATGTACAAAAATCAGGCTCTTGGCCTTCAACACTTAGGCTCTCTGGCCTAATAAACACATAATCCCACCAGCTTATATAAACTTCTCTCACCAGCCTATAAAACATAATTACAATTCATAATTAAATTGGGGCACATCCTTGGGGTATTACAATTACATCCTTGTGGTATTGGGGCACATCCTTGGGGTATTACAATTACATCCTTGTGGTATTGGGGCACATCCTTGGGGTATTTTTGCACTATCCTTAGTGAAACTTTCACACAACATCTACAAGATTTCCAAAATCTTCAAAAAGATGTGGGTATTCTCCCCGCATAGCATATTCATGCTACCATGTCATGTCCTCAAGACCGTACTAAATCCACTGGACCTTTACAAGTCCTATGGCTCGATTCCAGGGATGTTTTATTTTTCGGTCCAATATGCGCACAATATGCACTTGCGAGACACCTTCTTGTTCCACCTAGATCACATTCCAGTCAATCACATGATTAGGATTAGGTATATATTTCTTAAGTAATGAAACATAAAACACATTATGTACAGTCATGGATGCAGGTAATGTAATAATATATGCAACTGGCCCAATCCTTTCTAGGATTTCAAATGGCCCACAAAATCTGGCTGCAAACTTGGAAGAGTTTCCCAATCTCAGGGAACTTCTATTGGTTTTTAATTTCAGAAAAATATGATCTCCCACTTTAAACTCTCTATGGGTTCTCTTTTTATCAGCACAACTTTTCTTCTTGTCTTGGGAAGCTTTCAAATTCTTCTTAATTTTCAACATTTGCACTTCCATTTCCTTGAGCAACTCTGACCCAAATACCATTCTATCAGTTGGGTTATCCCAACTTACTGGAGTATTGTAATTTCTACCATAAAGTGCTTCAAATGGGGTCATCTTCAATGATGCTTGATACCCATTGTTGTAGGCGAATTATACCAAGTGTAAGTAGTTTTCCCATTTCGATCGTTTGTCCATCACATACATCCTCATTATGTCTTATATCACTTGATTCACCCACTCTGTCTTCCCATCCTACTCAGGATGTAATGAAATTTAGATTGATTCTGAATCCCTTGAATAACCCTTTCCAGAAATTTGAGGTAAAATTTGGGTCTCTGTCAGACACATTTGTCTTGGGAATTCCATGCAATCGTGCCACTTGCTTCATAAAAATATCAACAACCTCTGCTTCCTTATGAGTAGTCTTTAATGGAATGAAATGGGCAGCTTTCATAAGCTTGTTCACCACCACCATAATTGAATCATGCTGCTTTCCTATTCTACGAAATCCTATGATGAAATCCATTGTCACCACTTCCCACTTCCACTCAGAAATGATTAAAGGTTGCAGAAATCCAGCTGGGTGCCTATGCTCATCTCTAACCTTTTGGCATTCCATACATCTGGTGATGTAATCTGCAATCTTTTTCTTCATACCTGGCCAAAAGTAATGGGTCTTTATTGTTGCCATAGTTTTCTCATATCCAGGGTGCCCAACATAAGGCACATTATGAATTTCTCTAAGAATCACAAGTTTCAAACCTTGAACATTAGGTACATAAACTATGTTCTTGTATAGAAGTATTCCATCAGTCTCTAACTTATAATCTTCCACTCCTTGCAACATCTTGTCTTGTTGTAGCTTTGCTACCAATTCCCTATACTGTAAGTCTGCACTTGCATCTTCCAAAACTCTACTCTTTATATTGGTTTGATACATGCTAATGGCTATAGCATGTAATTTGTGTACTCTCCTACTGAGTGCATCAACCACTTTATTCTCTTTCCCATTGATATGCTTGATATCAAAATCGTATTCATATTGAAATTCCAACTAGATACTCTTCCTAGCATTCAAGGCTGGTTGATCAAACAAATACTTCAGACCATTATGGTTTGTTCTCAATTCAAACCTCCTTCCCATGAGGTAATGTCTCCATTTCCTCAGAGCGTGAATGATAGACGCTAACTCCAAATCTTGAGTTGCGTAGTTCCTTTCATGCTCTTTAAACTTTCTAGATTCATAACAAATTACAAATCCATTATGACTGAGGACCCCTTCGAGTCCTTCATTTCTTGCATCGATGCATACCATGAAATCTTCATTTGGATCTGCGATTCTCAGAATTGGAGCACTGGTTAATAGTTGCTTCAATTGCTAAAATATTTTCTCATAATCTTCTGTCCACAAAAACTCATTCTCCTTCCTTTGCAAGGAAGTGATAGGGTGAGCTCATAGTAAGTTTTAAACTTGTGAAGTGAAGCAATGCATATAGATTCTTAAGAAAAACATAAATTACTCAATGGCTCATTCACATAGTACACAGAGATTTATATTGGAAACCCTCAACTAGGAAAACCTTTCTTATATTCATTATATCGAATTTCACCATTCAATATACAATATATATACAATGTTTTTAGGTATTCCATAGATACCAAAAACCTAATCCCTTAATCTAGGATCGTTAGACGTAGTTGTCATTTCTGATGCGCCCACACACACACATGAAAAGAATATAACACATACCCAACATTCTCCCACTTGTTGTTTTCTTTGCGTGCAGAGGTCAAGGGGATTATATAGTCAACAATCTAGGGAAACAATGCCCATTGTTACTCTACACCAGGAGAACGTTTCTATGCTCATAGACTTTATCAATGAATCTGCAACATTCTTCAAAGTGTCAACCTTTTCCAACAATACCTTCTTTTCCTCAACCACGTCTCTCACAAAGTGAACATCAATATGATTTGTCTTTGAATGATAAGTTGGGTTCTTTGACATGAATATTGCACTCTGACTATCACGATCTAATATTGTTGCTTATTGTACCAACCCAATACCTAAACACAATCTTTGTAACCATACTGCTTCCTTGCTTGTATGAGTGGTTGCCATGTATTCAACTTCTGTAGTTGAGAGTGCCACTACAACCTGTCTTTTGATCATCCAACTGATTTCTCTTCCAAATAGGTTAAACACATACCCACTTCTAGATCTTCTACGATCCAGATCTCTAGCCCAGTCTACATCAACAAATCCATGTATTTCCACCACTCTTTCCAATCCTGGTCTTCCTTGGTAGCACAATCCATAATTCGTAGTGCCACGCAAATGCCTGAAGACCCTCTTTACTGTTGTCCAATGTTCCTTCCCTGGTTTTGACATATACCTGCTCAAAACTCCCACTACATGTGCAATGTCTAATCTAGTATAGACCATTGCATACATCAAACTACCAACTGCACTAGCATATGGAACATGGGACATGTCCTCTTCTTCTTACTGTGTCTTGGGACACAGATCTGCAAATTACTTTACACCTATAGGAATAGGAATCTTGACCGGTTTACTTCCATGCATATTAAACCTCTGCAATATCTTCTCAACATATTTTGTTTAATTCAACCAGAGTTTCCTGTTTGCATGATCTCTTTTAATATCCATTCCCAGAATGAAGTTAGTAGCAATGAGATCCTTCATGTCAAATTTGGAGGATAGTTGTGATTTCACCTCCTTGATAACATCCATGTTATTTCCTACCAACAACAT
>ML793842.1:45730-68689 GCA_009831015.1 Picea engelmannii
TCATTTTATAAGTTACCAAGCATCTTTGGTTTACAACCCCAAAGAGTTTCTTGGAGTGATAAAAAATTGGCGTCATTGCCAGGGAAAGGAGATTAAAGATCAACTTCCCTGGGAGATGACATAGATCCATATTTGATGATAGACAAAGCCTGGACATCTTTTGGTTGTAATCATCTATCTGGCAACTCCATGAAGAACAAATTCATTGGCGACTCCATTGAAGACCTGTGACAGATCCGGAAAAGATCATCTGAAGGAGACAAGCCTTACAGAAACAGATTTTCAGATCTACAGATTATCTACCTCAGGGATTTCAAGATGTATTGTTTCTTATTTATATCTAGACCATCCTCTGTTAAGCCTATTTTTCTGAATCTTCATGTTTTTAAAAATCTGAAATTGAAACAAAAAACCTGAAGGGTGACAACCTCCATTAGTTTCTAAAATTACAAACCTGATTTCTGAGTTCGACATTGTATATAACCCAAGGAAAGAAGTCTTACAAGTTGGCCTTAGGAGAGAATTGCTCCTCTTTTTCCATCCTTCACAAATAGAGAAAAATATCTATATCCATACTAGTCTTCTCATTGAAAAGAGTGTCCTAAAATACCATTTGTGAAAGGTGAAGAAATCTAATCCAACTGTTAGGGTAGATTTGCAAAATCTTGTTCTTTCCCTGATCCATCTGAGTTTGAATAAGACTCCACTGGGAGTATCCATTTAACAAGAAATGAAGAGGCTACACTTTAAATCTAGATATCAGTTTATCAGTCTGCTTCATGAATTATTGTTGTTTTTTATTAACTCTTTCATGTTATTCCCTTTACATGTAAAGAGAATCATTTTCTGTTTTGTATATTCAGAATACCGCCATCCGGTTTTCATCTATCCATCTTTAGAAGAAACAAAGAATCCGCAACCCTGTGCTATAGATGTTGATTTGATATCCTCATCACAACTTGCTCTTAAAAATGAGCCCTATATTCCAATTCCTCTTTCATTTGATCACTTTTCTGACTTTGTCGAAATTGAAATTGACTCCAAGTATACTCAGACTTCAGTACCTGCTATTACTACTGCTGAACCTTTTCATCAACATTGTATCCCTTACGAGCAATCCACTGCCTTTCAAACCAAGATTAGGATGAAAATGTTTAGGCCTTTAAAATTGCCCCATCCCCTTAATCCTTATCCTCTTGATTGTTATGGATATCTTCCTTGTTTTTTCAGAGAGAATCGAGTTTCAGCTGAGAGGCATTTGGAATACTTTGAGGATTTTTTTGATCGTTTTCAGATTGTTCACGAAGATGTAATCATGAGATTTTTCTCTAAATCTCTAATCAGAGATGCTACTGCATGGTTCAGGGGTTTGAGAGCTGATTCAATTGGTTATTGGATTGAGTTCTCTAATTCTTTCCTAAAGTATTGGGGTGAATACAAATCTTTATATTCTTACCTCACTGATTTCTATGCTTTGAAACGAGAACAGGATGAAGCCTTGCCTGTTTTCAATAGAAGGTTTTACTGTGTTTATCATGACATGCCTTTGGAGGTCCGGCCTACAGAGACGTTTGCCATGATATATTATATTATAGGTCTCCATTCAGAACTTGCCCTTCTTCTGTTAGAATGGAAATCTCCATCCTTAATCCAGTTGTTTGAAGATGCTCGAGAGCTGGAGGAGAACATTCATGCTTCCAGAAGGATACGAGGTCAGGATTTCTTTGAAAATCTACAAGCATATAAGCAAGTAAAATGTCAGTACATTTTAGATTCAAAGAAAAAAAGTAGTGAGTATGAAGAAGATAAGGAACAACAACCTGAAGGTGAGTACATTTTAGATTCAGAGCAAGAAATCAGTGAGTATGAAGAAGATAAGGAACAATAGCCTGAAGGTGAATACATTTCAGATTCCGAATTAGATTCTTCAGTATGTGCATAGTTTTCTAGAGATAGGTATGCTTGTGAAGTTTATGATCAATTTGTAAATCAAGAAGAGCCTATGATGACTGATGATTGCATAAGAAATTATATGTTCTTAGTTGATCCTAATCCATGTGATGGAAATCATGTTTTGTTATCCTCTTGTGAGCATTATTCTGATAAGGAAATTGTAATTTTTGATGATCATGAGTTGATCTCAAGAGGACAAGAAGATGATCAGTCTTCTTGCAGAGGAACAATCATGGCTAAGCAAGAGGTTGCCATAGATGTGTAGCTATTTCCCGAGGAGCAACGTGTTTCTTATCTTCCTTTAAAGGATTCAGTGGCAGCCTTCATGGACTTATACTTTTCAGAAAACCTGAAGATTTCAGATTTCCTTAGTTTGCCAATGGTTATGGGTGACAGTTCGGATCTGCGGCAAATGCTAAGGGCAGCCATCAACTTTCATTTTTGCGGACAAAGGAAAATTGCAGCAGAAATAATGAGCAAAGATATTATCAGAGATGTATGCATGTCATGGTTAATAATAGCTATCAAGATCAGATTGCCTCCTTTGAAAGATTAAAAAATAATGAGCAGATTTTTATATCAGCATATGACAGCTTTGAATCTACAACAGATCCTAAGGGTGTCTTTCAGTTTCAAGATTTGCAGCAACAGGAAGTTCGCAGCAGATATCAAGAAGAAGGCAAGGAGATAAATAGTCCAGAGCAGTAGTCTATCATATATGTTTTTCCAATGGATCTTGAGCATCCTACATTCAACAATGAGATTAGTAAAGGCAACTTTCAACACCTTTTCGATTTACAGTTGGATCAGCAGTCCAAAGAGGTATTGTTTTATGAATTTGATGACCCTTTTGATGACTATTTGGAGTCTATGAGGAGCATAGATGTTAAAAATTTTCTGTCATAAGAAGATTGCGTTTATCATTTGTTCAAATATCTTTTCTGCATGATATCTCTTCCATTATTGTTCGGGTCAAGATCAAGGATTTTAATAGTAAATCAGTTTATGATTTGGTTGCATTGGAAATTCCATCTTACTTGATAAATCTACCTCTACTGGTTAGTATAGGAGTAGGCAGAGGAATAAGCTCACCATACGAGCAAATGAGATCTTTTTCAGTTGTTGATTTCATGAATAAGAAGGACAGGTTACAGGCAAGCTACAGTCAAACTACAGTCAAACTACAGGTTTGTTGAAGAACAATTGCATAGGCCAGATGACTCTATGCCCAATGCTAAAGGCTACTGTAACTACTAGGTTCTTGGAAACCTCATAGGGAGGTCTCCATCCCAGTTGGAGCCAAATGTTAGCTCCCAAAATGAATTAGTTACTATGGTTGCATTTTGTGGTTGATAGCATGGCTATTGGTAGTTTTCTCAAATTTGGTTTTGAGTTTTTCTAGTAACAAGACTTAGGTTTTGATTTTTGTCTTAGAAATAAGATGACCCATAAAGGTCTTCTCTTTAAAATTTCCATAAAAAAGGATTTCAATAGCTAACACATGTTTTAAAGATGATGGTTAACTGGTGAAAACAATGATTTTCAACAGCTAAGGAGCATTTCTCACAGGCTGTTAGCTAGTGAAAGTGACAATTTTCAACAGACAAGGAGCACTTCCGATGAGCCATTAGCTGGTGAAAGCGGGAATCACATGTGTTCTCTCCACATTTTAAAAATCAAATGATGACATGCTCAGCCCACATTATGCAATCATTATGATGCATTGGTGAAAGTCGATAATGATGGAGATTCAGGTTTGCATGTCTAAATCAAATTGCAAAGCGGATCTCGTTCAGAAATGCAGGGTTCGTGATCATGGTGCTGGAAATGGCGATCTTGAATCCATCATTACAGGTGAGGGAGCGATACTACATGGCTGGTGACATCAAATCACCGCATCATTTCCCCCAACACGCATCACCCACAATTGTATGGTAAGTTTTCAATGTTGAAAAACAGAGCCGATTATTTTCACTAGTGCAAGACCTTGGCCCAAATAGCATATCACAGTGTTTGGTGTGCAGAATCATTTGGGGTTTTGAATTGCAAATGGCAAGAAGACGCAGTGGTTGTTTGTTGAGAAAAGAATTGGACAATCTATCCTTCCTGTTAGCGATAAAAAATGCACTGGCATTTTTGAAAGAATGATTCCTAATCTTGCAGGGAACTTTTCAATCCCTTCCTAAGATCCAAATGAATATTTGAAAACACCATTGGAAATATTAGGATTTCTAGATGTCGATCGACTGTTCAAGCATGAAGAAAAGATTTTCTATGACCAAGAAATTTGATTTTGAAAAATATACTCTTTTCACCAACTATTTCGCCGAAAATTTTGCTAGTTAGCTGGTGAAAGCTCCGCCTTTCACCAGCTTAGGAGCAGATTTGTCAGTAAATAAGCTGGTGAAAGCTCTGTTACAGCCAGAATCTTATGGTTTTTGCCCATATCAAAGATTTTTGCAGGAGAATGAATTGGAACCTCTTCTAAAACGTTATTAACAAATTATCAAATCTATCCAATCAGCCACTTTTGGAAAATAAAGAGAAGAAGAGATGTGCAAGTGTCATTTACCTTTTTCAAAAGCAAGATTTCATGGATTTGGAAATTTTTACCAAATTCAAAATTATCTTTGAGAGATCAAATTTGGGGAGCCTTGGAAGGCTACAACTACACTTCATCAGCTGTTACCTATTGGAAGATCATCAAATAAAGATTAGTCTTATTTTGTGGATCTGTCCCTAGTTTATTGTAATTGGATTTACTTTCTGTTTTGAAGATACCAGATCCATTGTTCTAGGATATGAGAACTGAAATGTAATGATATAAATACTCAGACTCAATAGGATTGAGAGGTTTGATTCTGGATATAGAAATTACATTCTTTGTAATAGACTTTCATGATAATACATATGACAGTTTTCTCTCTTTATTGATGTTAGATTCCTCTCTTCTTCTATATTGTCATTCAAGTTGTCTTAAATGTCATATGATTGTCATCTCATTGTTCAGTTCACAATTTGAATTTTAGTTGCTTTCAATGTTTATTAAACCCATCACTTAGTATTCAGTTTATAAACATTGGTTTCTTCACCCATTTTTAAGCTATTTATCTGATTATCAGTTCTTGAGAGCACTGGCTTATTTGATTATTGTTGGTAGTCTGGATACATTGTTGTATTTCAGTTATCCCATTGACCCATTCATTACTTAAGCATAAATCCATTCATTTTATAAGTTACCAATCATCTTTGGTGTACAACCCTAAAGATTTTCTTGGAGTGATAACAACTACTACAAGGAACATTCTCATACTTATATGTAACTTGCATATTAAATCTAATTAACAGATTGTTCTAAACAATACAGAGTAAGCACATGATTACTGCTAATATAGATCATCAAGGACATTAACAATAATTCATATGCGCAACAGAATACATGATAACATATAAGCATCACATGCATGCAAAACATAATATTAAGCACAAACTAATACTTATCTTTGAAATTGTAGTAATTCCACCAACTGCGTGTAGACCTTCCACGAACCTCCCAACTTTAGACCATGCTGCTCATCATTCTCAGTAGTAGGTCACCCCTGAGATGGGACTAAGATCCACCAGGTAGGGAATCCTAAGCTAGGAAAGATCAACGAAAGACACATAGTTACGGAGAAAGGATTCTCTCCCAAGAGTCACTTATGCCCACTGCTCATAGACCCTCATTCCCCACATGCTTTTCAAACCCCAGTAGTATACACCTTCACTGTCACTCGGAGAGTCCTTCGGCTGCTAAACCTCCCTTGCATTGGGTTTCAACAACAAACCAGACCAGAAGTCTCTGAGCTCTGTGGTATCTACAGGACCCCTTATTGGAGTTCTCACATCCTCTGTGCACTCTCTCACCTAGAGAGAGTTGCTCATAGGCTTGGAAACCTATTATTTTGACCAATTATATCACAGTGAGGACACAACAACAAGTCTCAACAACACACAGTCAATCGAAACAACCTCACACAGTCAGGATCTGCGCAGCCACAACAACCCACTGGGATAGCACAACACGACTCAAACAATTTTGGGTTTCTCAACCATGCAACACAGGATGGATCCACGGTTCTAGTTTCAGAGATGCATGAGGGTGTACATATATCCCACATAGAGACTTAATGGTTTAGTTAAGAATTCCTAGAACAAACATTAAAACAGAGGTCGATCATGGACACCTGCAAGTTCAGATGGAGGATAGAGAATGGGAGGTCAAACCCCCAACATGACTCCCTTCTCTAGTTTTAAATGCATGTGCCCAGGTTGACACCTGTCTCGCTAGGGCTACATTCTCCCCATTTTTCACATGTTCCCCCTTCCAGGAACTTATGATAAAACATAAAAATTTACACAAATTTGGAATAATATTTAATTATTATCCCCAAGGTCTTAAGCTCTTAATCTTATCCCTTCTCCCAAAATTTCATGCCCCTCTCCCTTACCCATACTTTGTGGAAGCTTAGTCCCCCATCAATCATTCATCGTGGTCAATCCACATGCAAATATGTTTTTATATTAGTAATGTGAATCATTACATGTACAAAAATTAGGCTCTTGGTCTTCAACACTTAGGCTCTCTAGCCTAATAAACAGATAATCCCACCAACTTATATAAAATTGGCTCACCAACCTATAAAATATAATTACAATTCATAATGAAATTGGGGCACGTCCTTGGGGTATTACACTATTCACTAGAAAATCATGAGACTTATGTGAAAATGTGGGGGATAATCATGTAATGTGACTTTTAAGAGGACAATTGTGCAAATTTTGTTACTATTAGAGAAAAAGCAACACAACTTGTACTAGAGTTGAATTTCCAAACTATGAAACTAAATAAGTGTTTTGTATTTTAGATTTTCATTCATCTAACCAACAATGAGCCATGTCAGTGAAATAGAGATATTAGGATATGATTCATGTGGATAGGTGATATCCTACCCTATGGCGAGGCACAAGCTAGATGGTTATGGCCTGCTCAAATATTTTGATTTCCCTCTGCTTCACTCGAATGAGGGGATACTAAGAGAGATAGCATATATGTGGCGGCTTGATGAAAATCTCTTCATATTTTGGGGACATCCTTTAGATTTGAGAGCCTATGTAGGTCTATAATTTTTTATTTACCTCCCCATCTAGGTACTAAAGTTTAATATGAGGGATCACATGGAGGGTCATGTTGATGGGTGATAGATCCCTTCATTAAACAGTAGGAACCAAACCCGCCATCGAGGCCTAATTATACTCTGCAACGTTTAATAGTGGAATGGTTCTCCAGATCTTGCGATCTGACCAAATTATCGATGGGCTTTATGTTTTCTTGTGAAGGCTCTTCCTTCAGTTTGGAGTATATTTTTTGTATTTTCTCTTAGGTGGGACAGATATGAGATGTAAGATGGTATAAACCAACTTGGAAACAAACATGATTAAGTTTTAACTATTGGGGAAGAGGCTGAGCTTGGGATAACGCGTTGCTCAAGCTGGCAGATGACAATTTCATACCACAGGCCTAGTACTAGTACGTTAACCATGTGAGAATCCAATTACTATATGAGATACTAATTATCGGAAAGAAAAAACATATGCGATAAGATAATGGGAAGAAAAATAATTCACCTACACTAATCATCCATCACATGATAATAGAATGATTCATCTTCATCATTAAAGTAAAGAACAACAAAACATTGCACGAGATAACTTGACAATAGATTAAATTTCTCTTACTCATTACATCATCATTCATGGAACGAGATAGGAAATAATTCTTCTCCACGTCCAATCACACATGCATTTGATGAAAACAACTTTGTCTCAGGTCCAGAAGGACTTCTCTATTAACGATAGCTCAGAAATATTTCTTGAAAAAACAAAAACAAAAGAGTTTCTTGCAACAACCATCGACCCTTTATTACTTGGTCGACTTTCTTATTTATAACATAAAATTCAATTGAAAATAATGGCTAAGTGTAGTTTAACAAAACAAAATTTGCCACATGGAATCCTCTTTTAACAGTTTCTTTAACAGTCAACTCAAGATTTCACTTGAAAAGGGCAACTTTTCTTATACTCCGACCAACTAATTAGAAATTCCTCGTAAGTTTGAGCCCATGGAAATCTATGCTATTCCATCGGAGCTATGTAAGTTCCTTTGATATCCACTGCATGTGCCTGGTACTTCACTAGACTGATGTTTAACTACTGTAGAACAGTATGAGATTTAATCAGATGTTCCATAAATCATTAAACTTGTCCTGGCATTGTGTCGGTCACCATCACTAGCTCTTTGGCACATAATGAATCTTGCTTGGTATGTGATCTGAATATGTCTCACACGTCGATGAAGTTGCCAGGGGTGACAAACTCAGGGATTCCCCAATGTTTCTTGCATTTGGCCCACCGCTCTTTAATTTCTCGGTGTGGTTCCTGAGACATCTTAGCCCAATACTCGATTGATTACTTCATGCGATCTAGACTGCATTTTCCCAACATCCAGATGTTGTGTTCTTCTTTATATCTTCCCTGCTACACTGCATCAATTTATTTGATTCTATCTATGTCTTGTTGCACCTTTTCATACCACCACTCCATATCCTTGCATCTTGCAAGTTCCATGAGAGTGTCTTCCTGAAGCTCGACTATCTTCGCAGTAAACAAGTGCCTCTCTTATTTGAACTTGTTGTAAGCTTCTTTGAACTCACTTCTTATGTATACCATGGTCTGAGTGGTGCCCTTATATTATTCTTCTAAGTGGCACAAATGTTCTAGTTCCTTCAAGGTGAAAGCCAACTCTTTTTCATCCCATTTGGCTATGTCTAGTGTGGAATATGATATCCCCGTCCCCATGCCAATGATCTCATATGTTATGGTATTTTCTATGTTTATCAAATCCTCCTCTGTGGTGATGAGGATGGAGCGAACCAATGTGATCCTCCTTTTCTTTTTGGTTCTTTGGATGATGGCCTTCTTCTTTTGATTGTAGGATATCGCATAAATATCGGCTACCTCATCCACATGATTGGGAATCTGTTGATCACCCCATGCAAGTGTGTTTCCCAGATTTATGGTGTTGTATACTTGTCCAAGTTTGGTTTCTTGAGCTTCCTTGTTGTGCTCCAAAGGCCCAGACTCTATCTGTGTCTTGTTAGGGATCTTAGTATCGAGAGAAATAGAGGCATCGAAAAAAGACTTGATACTTACTTGTTCATCAGTCGTTGGAATGCCAATTTCCTTTTGTGAGGATCCTTCCTTATGCTTGTTCTATTCTGACTTGTCCTAATGGTCTCTTGAATTGTTTCTTCCAAGACTATCTCTTTATCATCCCAAATCATAGCCTTGAACCTAGTTTCCTTGGGGTCATCCATCCTCACCATCACCTCTTCCTAGTCTTGAGCATTTTTGGTGAAGATTTCATCTTCAAACCTGCCATGGGTGTATGGCCAACAAGATGATACTTTTGATTCATTCTTCAAGACTAAAACTTTTGGGCCGTGCTTGGAAAAGAGACCAGTATAGAAATGAAAATCCAGTTTGTTCAACCCTTCCTATTCAGCTTGAGAAGTGTCCTTCACCATGTAGAAACCAACATGAAATCCATAGGGTATGAAGGCACACTTCTTATATTTTACCAAAGTATCATTGTAACCTTGCAGGATGGTTTGATAACAGATTTCCCCTACTATTAGTCGATCAGGGACATATACATGTAGCATATGGGGTGCTTTGGTGGTGCAAAAAACCCTGATGTAGGTATCACACTCATCCAGATACTAGTGGCCAACTTTTGATATAATATTTTTGGTTGAATCTGACATTCTTGGGCACTCCTTCTTGAACAACAAAAAATAAATGCATGCGATAAACTGGTCGTAGATGGGAGAGTAGGGTTTCTTGTGCCTGTTATCCCACAAGATGACAAAATAGACATGGACTAGAAGCTCTGAGGTGTTCCATCTTAATTTTAATCCAGAAAAGGCATTTATGGGACAAACAATGCCCAATAGATAAGATTCCATGTAAAAGGACAGGGTCTCTCCCTCATTTGGTGTCTGAGCTTGTCGTATACAAGTTCTTAGCTGTTTGGAGATGATGGTCTCCCAATTGAAAATTATTCCTGAAATGGCTATAATGTAATCTAGAGGCATCCAAGCCTCTGAAAACCTGGACCAATATTTCTCCCCATGCAATCGACAGAGGAGAGCCATTATATAGATGTACGAATCTCTTAGGTTGGTTGTCGATTACCAGTCAAAGGTTTGATTGGTGAAAATTTTATCTTCACTTCACCAAGAAACCATCACCTTGCTGGTGTCATGTTTCTCATAGAATCTTACAACAAAATTGGTATTTAGTCATTCTTCCAGTTCTCTAAGCTTGTAATAATTTTTCACTTCCATTGGAAGGAAAACACCGACACATCCACCATTGTTGTCATTAATCAAACACCTTTGCATGTTAATGTGATCGATAATCCATTTCAATAGTTATATGCAGGGTAATAATAGAGTCCTTCTTCCAACCATGTGCAGATACGCCTTTTGGACATTTGGGAGGACTTCATTGTCGATTTTTGTTATATCAGAATCACTCTGTGGGGTATACTCGGGGAATTCCTCCCGCTTGATTGTCATGAAAAGTTCTTCCCAACACAAGAACATTGTCTTGGTCCCGATGTTCACCTCAGTGTCTCCAAAGGTCAAGGGATGAATGAAAGCCTTCTTGGTGGATGTTTTGATGACAAACATCGACTTTGGAAAAAATTCCAATTGTTTTGCGACCGCTGGGGAAGGACCTTCTCCCGTATCTGGTTCCTGCAGATTCGACGCTCTTGGAGATTTCCTGGTGGTAGGTTTATTTGGAGGCATTTTAACTATAATTATTTCTAAACATGTTGTTTAATACTAACCAAACCTTGGAAGATTTACCTAAATTTCTTGTTCCACTCCCATGGATGTTATAAACTTCTTTACACACAGAATAATCTTGTTTACAATGACTCAAAAGAATTTAATGGAAAATATTCTACCAGTCATATGAACCAATTAATTTGAGTAATGAATGAAATTCAAAACAACGTATCACCAAATCTCTACAAATAAATTCTACATGGGTTAATGGTGGGGGAGCAGAGGATGATGCATGGTATCGATAGGTTCAAATGGTCCTTTTGATTCATGCACGAATTAGCAACTAATGTGGGATATTTTGAATTAATTAGTTCTTTAAATGATTTGGATCCATTGTATCTTAGAGATAAAACATATCATTGGGTCGCTTTCTTGGTGGGAAGATCGAGAATCGATAGTATGTTTGTGTATGTTCCTGTTGAGATCCTCCCGAGAAAAGAATCTGATGCCAACCGATTTCTTCGTATGGATTTGATGTAGCAGAACTGATTCGGGGCACAGGAACTACTAACCACTCAAGGGAAAACTCGATTATATGTTTAACCGCTTTGGAAATGACATGTGATAGGTGGAAGTAGGTGGTTTGATCATGTATCTAAGTCACAGTCGGGTCTTTCGATAGGAGACATGTATTAACATAAACCTAGGGCTTCCAAGGCCAAAAATTATCACTTTTCTTACTACTATCCTTGTAAAAACTTACCGATGCTGAAAGCTATCAAGGATAGGATTTCAAAGATAGTTCCATCGTGCAGTTCCCTTGTGGGTTATCGTCCTTGAAATCGCTGATACCAAAAATGGTTTGGAAGTCAGTGATCGATGATATCGTTCCTTTATTAGTGAGTGATTAACCTTTTATCCTTTCATCGATGCCAAAGGAATTAGTCATCGGTGATGTCCTCAGTTATGTTTGTCATGAAAGAAATCTCTTGTCTGCTGACACCGATGAAAATCGGGACTTGATAACTTCGGTTCTCACGAATGTTTTTATTTCACACTTAAGCCTCCCTGATGTCGAATTCCTTGAGTGCATCGAGGAAATTTTTGGATGTCAATTATCTAATTTAGATATTAGTCTTTTGAGTTATATATTTTCTCATGTTTAAGAAAACTTTAAAAAACTAAAATGGAAAACAAAATATAAGCATTGACAAAAAAATTCATACTGAGGTCGAATTAGACAGTGAAAAGATCAAGTGGTACCCAAAAAGTAAAATTTGAC
Source organism: Picea engelmannii (assembly GCA_009831015.1). Taxonomy (NCBI): domain Eukaryota; kingdom Viridiplantae; phylum Streptophyta; class Pinopsida; order Pinales; family Pinaceae; genus Picea; species Picea engelmannii. Next base: position 57,863 of record ML793842.1, read on the forward strand.
ATAGGATTTTTAGGGTGTGTTGAGTACTCAACAAATGGTGACTTACTGGGTGAAAGTAGAATCCTTGTTCCCCCTTTCGGGCTCGGCTAATGCAAAATCTAGTGGAGAACATTACGGATTTTAAATTGGAGCTTTGTTTACCCTTGCATTCAAAATTCTCTGATTGATGCTTCTGGGTTTGCTCGTGGGGTTTTAACCTTTATTCCTCTTTCATTTCTTGTAACCCTGACTCATGCCCCTTTTTACAAAATTTCTAGAAAAGCATTCACTGGCATGGAGCCCTTAGTTACATTCACCCACTTGCTTCGATGTTGCTCCACTACCAGTGAGCATCCATAGCCCTGGCAGAGTCACCTTGAAATTACAGACCTTGCTCTGCTGTCGGCAAGCGTCCATAGCCTCGGTGGAGATATTTTCATACCCTCTCCTACTTTTTACTCTTTTGATAATGCCAACTTTTTATCTCGGCATAATTTCTTGAGCGAGTGGGAGAGAATGATGTCTGTTTATTTTGCAAAGTGAGACGGTTAAGCTGGATCCTTTTCTAGATTTGTCTTTGAGGTTCATGTAGCCCTTTATATCTTTCCTTCTTTCTCTTAAGGTATTACCAAACCACTAAGTAGACACTTATGACATTTCTCTAAAATTGTTCATTTGCACAGATTATATAGAGGGCTCCTCAAAGAAACCGCAAGGCCCCCAATGCTTCTTGTGTTTGTATGTGAGTGATGAGTTAGGAATAGATTCATCTATGTCATGTGATTTGAGGTAAACAATTTTCTCACTGAACACAATCTTCAAAAAACACGAAAGTCCAGAAAGCAAGAGAAAAAAACAAAAATGTATTTCGCAATCATGAAGATATTCGTACAAAACATAAACAATTCTTATTTTTATTTTTTATAATTATAATTATTGGAAATATTGTTTTAGGCCTTGGCCATATACTAAGAGGGCATTAGGTTCCCCCCCTCAGATTCTGCAATCGATAAGTTCCTTCCCCAAAATTCTCAGCCACTTGGAAAGGTCCAAGCCACAGATTATGAAACTTAGAATGTTTCCCTTTTGGCTCATCTGCTCTGTCCCATTTCGGGACTAAGTCTCCTATTTCAAAATTCTTCTCTTTAGTCTTATGCTTATCAAACCATCTTTTCACTATCTGTTGGTGGGCTATGAATTTTTATTTATCCTTTTCCCTTTCTTCTTTTAGCATGAGAAGAGTTTCAATTCTTTGTTGTATGACCAATGAAGGCTCCCCTCTAGAATCTTGTGCTAGTTGAAGAGATGGAAGGTAAAGTTCATTTGGGAGAATAGATTCCTTTCCATATACCAAAAAGTACCCAGAATTCCCTATAGCTTCCTTTGGTGTGACCCTATCGTCCCATAGAGCGTTATGGAGTAGATTATGCCAATTACTTTGGTTGTATGCAACCATCTTCTTTAATATTCTCACTAGGTTCTTATTATTTGATTCTTCCACCCCATTTCCCCATGGATAATAATTTGCAGAGTACCTAATTATGATTCCTTTTTCCATAGAAAAATCTGCCAAGCGGGTGGAAGAAAAATAAGCTACATTTTCAAAAACTAGGACAAAAGGGACCCCAAACATTGTGACTAGTTGTTGCTCTATAAATTGGATCACCACCTTCTCATTTACATGAGTTAGAGGAATGAACTCTACCCATTTTGTGAAGTAATCAGTGGAAATAAGAATGTACTTATGTTGTTTTGAAGAGAATGGTGTAATTTATCCTATGATATCTAACCCCCATTGCTTGAAAGGCCTAGAAACAGTAACAAGTTGGAGTGGGATTGATGCTCTCTTTTCTCTCCCAACGCTCATTTGACAAACTTTACAGCTTCTAGCATATGTGTGAGCATCTTTGAACAAAGTGGGACAATAATAACCAACTCTCAATATCTTATGAGCGATGGTGTTTTCTGTGAAATGTCCACTGATAGGGCCATCATGGAGTTCCTTCATAACTTTGTCTACATTTTCACATTTGAGACATCTTAATAGTACCTCATCATAATTGAACTGGAAGACAACTGGATTTATGAGGCGATATTGTGTATATTTTAACCTGAGAGATATCCTTTCCCTAGGGTTGATATTTTATGGGCACATCCCATGGTGTAGGAGATAATATATCTTCCCATACTAAGACTCTTGTGTTGGGGAAATGTATGAAACTTCGCCACACCATAATTCTATTTCATTCTCCCATCTGAAATCTTCATTTACTTGGTCCTGGGCTTTGGCTACAATTCTGTATAATCCTTTCCCTTTAATTAGTTTGGCAGGTTTTATGTCTAGATAAAATTGTTGAACTACTGCCATCCAGTTTCCTCTTCTTTGACCCATCTCCTATTGAGTAAATAAAGATCAGACTATGGGGTGGGGCACAATTACTTTGGTGTTATTCTTGAGGATGTAATATTTGAAATGTTTTACTTCCTTATAAACTGCATAAGCATGTTTATCTATGGCGGGGTAATTCAACTCATCTCCTTGAATGTTAGTACTCATGAACGACACCAGGGCCTTGTTGTTGTCATCATCTTTCTAATTTAAAATTGTAGCTAACAATTGATCAAAGGTGAAAGTATAGAGGAAAAAATCCTTGTTGAAATCAAGACTCCGCAACACAAGAGCTTCGGATATAGCATTCTTAATATCACTTAAGGATTTATTTCCTTCATCATCCCACTTAAATTCAACATCTTTGTGGATCATCTTTTGTAAGGGTTTGATGGTTTCTGCGAAATCGGGAGTGAATTTCCTTACGAAATTAATTTTCCCAAAAAATGACTGCATAGCCTTCTTGTTGTGAGGTAATGGAAGTTGAGCGATAGCCTTAACTCTTTCGGGGTCTATACAAATTCTTGCCTAGGATATAATGTTACCTAGTAACTTACCTTCCTCAACGCCGAAAATAGTTTTCTTGGGGTTTAAAGATATACCGTATTTCCTACACCTTTTGAAAATCTGAGTTAAGTGTTGGATGTGATATTCTCTATTCTTTGAATACATGGTCACATCATCCAAGTAAAATACTATACACTTGTTGATCAGTCCCCAAAATTCTATGTCCATGTATCTCTGGAAGTTCCCTCCTACATTAATTAGCCCAAAGGGCATGCATTTATAAGAAAAAGTTCCCCACTTGGTTCAGAAGATATTTTTTAAATGTTCTTCCTCTAAAACCAAAACCTGGTTGTAACCTGAGAAACCGTCCAGTAGAGAGAAAATCTCGGAGCCAGACATAGTCTGCAAGAGATACTCCATCCATGCAACTAGGTAGTTGTCCTTCTCTAAAGCACTATTGAGGTTCCTAAAATCTACACATAAGCGGATCTCCCTAGACTTCTTCCTTATTGGGACTAAATTAGCTACCCATGTGGAATGTCTGACCTAAAATATGATTTTTTTATCTAGAAGTTTCCTCAACTCATGACACATGAGAGGTTCCAGGGAAGGGTGATACTTTTGGAGCTTCTGTTGAAATGGTTTCACTTCAGGTTTTAATAGGATAGTGTGTTGAATGATACGAGTGTCATAATTTTTTAGTTCTTGGTAGGTCCATTCAAAGACATCTAGATATTGTCTAAAGAGTCTAAGATAGGCCTTCTTCTCCTCTTTGGATATCGTGTTGCCGAGGTTCACATTTTTGGGATCTCCAAGGGTTCTGAGGTTTAAAATTTTATGCATGGGACAGGAAATACCAGTCTTCACATTTTTGGATCCTTTAAATTGCTTTTTCATATCAAATATATTTTCTAAGTTGGCTATGCCTTTTAGTATTGTGTGAGACTTTGATTTGTCGATCGGTTGATTCATCCAAGGATTAGTCTCCATCGATTGTTCCTAGAATACTTCATCATCAATAGATAGGTCCTTAAAATTATCTTGGTTAGTCAGAAATATTATGATTTGTTCATTCCCTTCAAAGAATTTCCAACTAGAGATGTTGTTGGGCACCGATGGTTTGTAGAGTAACTCCACAGTGAACTGAGAGACCTCATAATCCTGTAAAGGTGATAGACTTGAAGTGGCAGTGGCCAATGAATCAGTGAAGATATTCTTTTCTCTAGGTATGGCTGCAATATTCAAAGCTTCAAAATGTTCCATTAACCTATGCACTTCCTGTTGATAATTCTTTAGGTGTGTGGAATTGCAATGTATAGTATTCCTTGCTTGTCTAATGATAATTTCAGAGTCTTTGAATACCTTCAATTCTTTTACATTTAAGTCAATGGATTTCTTCAACCCTTGTACTAATGCTTCATACTCGACGGTGTTGTTGGTGCACTCAAAGTCTAGCCTATAGGATAGGAAACGACATTTACCTTTAGGATCAATGAGGATGAACCCTTCCCCTGACCCTTCTTGCGACTTAGATCCATCAAAGTATATGGTCCAAATCTGTGAACGTAGGTTATCCAATTCTTCTTTATTATTACCTCCTTTCTCCCTTATCTTTTTTCTCGTGATTTCGAGCACAATTTCTTGATAGAAGAGGGTTTCCTCAGATGGTATCGATGATTTCTCTTGAAACAACATTTCATAGTTTTGAGTGAGAGGGGAATCAGATAAGGGAGGGGAAAAGTTCCTGAAGTAGGAGTCGCAGGAATAGTTTCCTAGCACATGGAAATCTGTTGATGAGGGATCGTTCAAGGTCTCTGGGTTAGTGAAAGTATGCTTTAGATACCTTTCTCTGTCAATTATGATCATATTTTTTTTCTCTTTCAGTGGTAGCCAATGGTGAGCCCAGTCTATACCAAAGTATCCATTCAATTTTTCAGACTAGTATCGACTCAGTAATAGTCCATAATATTCTGGGATATCTACCACAATGATGTCAATCACCTTCATAAACTTAAGATGCATCACTATTCTAATCATTGCATCTTTGAGTTCCCCCATGACCTTGAATTGAGTTCTGTCTAGTTGTATTACATGTTTGTCACTCTTGAGAGGGATGAAATTTATCTTTTTACAGATAGACAGAGGCATAACATTGGAAGATGCTCCTGCATCGACCAAACAATTATGGAGGTTTCTGTTGAAAACTTCAAACGTCAAAAGGAAGGGTGGGACAAAGGGTTTTCCCTTATTATCTTCTAAGCATGTGTTTATAGTTGGTTTAATCACTAGATCTGTGGGAGATAAACTTCTTTCCCAACCATTGCTAGCCATAGGGTTTTCTACTAGGTTCATAGCTTATAAAAAAAGGTCTTTCCACTGAGGGATCATTCATATGTCCATAACTGATATATTACCCTTTAACCTCTTCAAATATTCAACTACGTTGTAATCCAATTTGGGTGATTCTTGGGTATGGATGCTTATAGGGTTTCAAATGGACGAAAAAGGTTCTTTTGGGTGATCGAGAGTTGTCTTACCTCTTGAAGTTTGGGTGGAAACAATGTCTTTTGAGACAGGTGGACCTCTACTTATGAATTCTCTGGGTTGTTCTTATGAATCGAACAGGTTGTCGGAAGGCATGATTAGGTCAGGGTCCCATATCAATATGGCTGTATCTTCCAATGGATCAATCTCTTCAAGATAAGTAACATTTACAACTAAATTTCTTGGTGGTTCAGGCAGGGAGACTTCGTCCAAAAACCAGTTGGCCATCAGGTTCATGGCATGCACCCATTGAGGACAATCTCTTTTGGAGTGAGTTTCCTAGTGATAAGTACATAAAGAATTAGATGCTACATTTCCCAGATCGATATTTAAGTTGGTTGGGGGAGGTTCAATTTCTTCGTACATCGGATTCCTTTTAAAGAAAGGCTTATAGTAGGGCCTTTGGCCTTGATTTCCTTCCCCTACATTTCTCTTCATGTCTATGATATCATTTGATAATTTATTGACCATGCATTGTAGGTCTTCTATGTCCCCACTTCCCTTGTCAGGAGTCTGTTCTTCTGGTTTCACCGGTGGTCTGATCAAAAGGAGTCCTCTCCTGGGAGGATGTTGGACTTCTTTATTAACTAAAAAGACTTGGACTTATTTACACCCTTTCATATGGCATTCTACCATTTTGGCTTCTTCAAAATTTTCAACTAGGGTTCATTTGACAGCCTTTTCACAAACATGGAGATAGAGATTAGGAGCGCATTCACATATACTTTGATTTGCAGCTCCTAAGTAGGTTTATCTTCGGGATGGAACTTGTTCAAGATGGTTGTGAATATTTGATTGAATTCTTTAACCTTTTATTTCGAACTCATGGTCGTGGCAAACAATTCAGCCATAAAATCTCCTGTGGTGGTTTCTTTGGCAAATTTGTCTAGAAAATCTTTCTAAAACTTTGTCTAGCTAGTTATATATCCTATAGGTAGATTAAGGTACCATGTGGAAGTTGAATTTTCAAACCTATAGGGGAAAAGTCTACATACAACCTCTTCATGTTGGATGTTCATAAGTTTGATCACTAGTATGAACTTCTTGATATGATCTTTAGCCAATCCTGAGGTTTTGAGGTCAAATTTAGGGAGTAACTTCTCTGGGTGTCGGGAAAGATTATGTACTCATCCTAGGATGGTCAAAGAATATCTCACAATGTTGGCCCTCGACCAAGTTTTGAAGAAAATTGGTCATGGTTGACCATTTTTAGGACTTCGACAGGTTGTTTGAAGGTGGAGCGCAAGGTGAAGTAGGGATTGTGGAATATAGGCCCATTTTTAGGGCATTTTTGGGTTTAGGGTTTATGTAACGGGTATGGGAATGTTGACCCATGGGTTTACCCATGTTTAGGCACTTTTGTAATGTATAAATAGATATCTAGGCAATGTAGGAAAGGGAGAATGTGCTAAGTCAGTTGTAAGTGGTGCTAAGTGCAGGTGATTGTAAGAGGCTCTATGCTTGGTGTATTTTGAGACTTGCAGAGCTAAGTGCAGGTCATCTATAGTTCTTTGTACATAGACTGTGAGAATATCTGTGTAGTAACCTAGCTTGGGGAAGGAGGATCTGGCGAGGTGTGCACATATCTCATGTACTATGTAGAGTAGGGCTTTGTGGCTCTATGCATGTAGGAGATTGACAAAAGACAATAAAGAAGAAGAAGATTTGGTGGACGTAGCCCCACACTGGGGTGAACCATGTATATCCTATGTTATGGTTTCTTTGTACATTATGGTTGTGCTATTGTTCATGTGATTTATGCTTACTGCAGTAATGTATGTTTAGATGAATCTGATATGATAAAATAGTGCTTAGTGATGTGAATGAATGCTAGATATGATCTATTTCCATATGATAAGTTGTTATATGTGTTAGATCTAATTGAATACTACACTTCTCTATAATTAGGGTTTTATCTATGATGTGAATATGGGTTAATTAATAATGAATGATAACTGATAAGTGCCTTGTTAGAGTGTTGTAATCACATATTTGTGTCCCAGCTAGGTTGCAAACATTTGAGTCCTGCAACCACCCCTTCCTCTACCTCGGGTGAGACTTCATCTTCTTCACAGGTGTTTCCGAAAGGGCTGGTAGTTAGGGTTTTTTTGGTGCATTGTTAAAGCATTGAACCCTGGGTCTGCCCCTATTCCAACAAATAGTTCCGTCGCTAGGACTTGAAACTATGATTGCTGGGAACTGAAGAAAATAAATCCTTGTGCATAGATCTACTGCTTTAGTGTGTAATATTCTACTTGACTTGCCAAGATATGTGCTAAGAAAGGAATTAGATCTGAAGAAAAGAGGTAATATATTAAATATTTGTGCTCTAAGAAAGGTAAGATAAGTGATTTTTTTTTTCTTCGAAAGTATGGATCTAGGTATGTTTGATAAATTTTGTCCTAGCCTGAAAACTAGGGAACATCTAGAAGAAACAGGATTGGAAATGAGTAGATATGATACAATTAGTGAAATATATGTTATTCCCATGCATAGAAAGAATGTTTGGACTAACAAATGGATGCAAGATCCTAGAAAGATATTTTTGCAGGTCAGTTACTATGATCCTAGTACATAGTACAGGAAATGTTGGGGATCATTTAAAAGAAAGAGAGGATTAACTCTATGTTACAGTTGCAGAAGAGACTGGGACATCTTGCTAAGGAATTCCCTAGTAGAATCCCTAGTTGCCTTTGTTGTAAATCTATGGACCATGAAGTTTTGGATTTCCCTAGAATGATTGCTAAAGTTGAAAATATGAATATGAGACAAGAAAACCATGAGAAAGGCCAAGAGACTAAGGATATGATAGAACCCCAGAAAGAATAAGAGACTATATTATTACACATGAAAGAAATCCCGAATGATCACAAAGACATCAACTTATCAAAGATCTTAAAAGAAAAGGAGTGTATAGAAACAAGAATAAGAGACTTTGACATAGATTGTGTTCTGGATGAGGAAACATGGGTGAATATCATGACAGAAAGAACTTGAGAACTTTTGGGAAAGTCGATTATGGTTCCTTCATTCAGAGGAATAGGATTATTTAGAGGAAAAATAATAACCCTATGTGGAAGACTTACCCAGACATCTATGAGTTCTCATGGAACTTCAACAAAGGAATAATTTGAGGTCATTTAATTTGTTGAGAACAAGGCCCCATTTTCTATTTTGCTAGGAAAATATTGGATTGAGAAAGATTAGATCCGAAGAAAACAAGAAGAGGAGGATCTAGAACAGAAAAAAGCAAGAACTAAGAGATTTCATGGCTAGGAGAATAATGCACTTACTAAAATAACAAGAGAACAAGTCAAAGCTATTGAGGACCAGATAATCCAGATTATTTTCGGCACGAAATGAGATGGGAGATATAATAAAGAAATGCACAAAGATATCACAGATGTTCAATAATATAACAGAAATGTATCAGATATGCAACCATAAACATAGATATACAGTAATACACAATTTCTATTAATGAAAGAAATGTACAGAGACTATAAAAATACAGAGTGAAGGACTCGCTAGAATGGTGGTAGCTTATCTCTGAGAAGAGATGTGACAGCTACTCGCATTCACAAGAAGATGATTACAATGAGGCTCTAAAGGCCTTTTTACAATAAGCAGGAATGCCAAAAACCCTAGACATCCAAAATCCTAACCCTGGGAGATAAAGCACCAAAAGTCATGTGGGCTCCGTTTGGGTAAGTGAGTACATCAACTTCCTGGGGTCGTAACTTTTGCATACGATCTCCGTTTTAGGTGTGTGATAGCTTGTTGGAAAGGTATCTTCGAGGAGATTCATTTTGGGGGCTCAATCATTCCTTCGGATATCATTAAGAACCTCAACCTTGAAAAACATTCATTTGGGCCCTCAAAATGGCCCCAGAAGTTAAAACCTGCTAAAAATGGTAAATTTCCAAAATTGCCAGAAAGCCATTTTGAGCCATTTGGAAAAGGTGGGTGGCCACCGATATCCACTTGGATCAATCCTCCCTCCTTAGGAAGAAATGGTATCCATTGCGTTGAGTTCCTGGGGGAGAGGGAAAAGCATTTGTTGAATCTGCATCTTGGTGAGCTGCTTGTCTTGCTGGAGACGTCACACTGCTTAATTTGTGGAAATCTGTCACGAACCTGTTGTAGTTGAGGCTGCTCAAAAATTTGAGATACATGATATCACGATGTGCAGAAGGAATCTTTGCACTTTTCTGCAGCCTTTTCGACCTACTTCTGTTGGACAGAAGGTGCTTGGGGCAAGGTTGTAGTGGTTGCAGTGTCCTTTTGTTCTCCTTTTGAATAGATTGTGAACATGTTGAATTTTGCAGTATGAGATACTACCTTGCGACACCTTTTAGGTGGAATAGTAGTCATAACTACCTCTTGTATTCTTTAGAGATGACACCCCAAAGTAACAATGACACTACGGGGTCGAGACTCATAAACAACATCGCGTCTCCACATATATGGTTGGACCAAGAGAACATCACAGACATCCAGTGGGGAAACATCACATAATACCTCATCCTTGAAGGGTTGGATGCCATATGACAATCAACACTGTTGGTTGACACAAAGATCTCGTCCTTGCCGAAGCCACTCGATGTTGTATGGTTGCGAGTGTGGTGTTGTTGACAATCCCAGCTGTTTGATGACCTATGTTGAGATGAGGTTCTTTTGGCTTCCACTATCAAGAATAAAATCCAGTGGGGTCCCCTTCACCCACATCTATGAATGAAAAATGTGCTCCCCCTCTTCAGGATCTAATGGTTCTTCTGGTTGAATTGTTGCGATTGTGACAATAGCAGTGGGGTCTGCATCAATGATCTGTCCTTTACCAGTATTTTCAGAATTAGATTCTGAATCAGGCTTCAGCTCCTTGTCTTTGATCTCAGCCAACAATTACTATTTTGAACGACATTCATCGGTGTTGTGCCAGGGGCTTTTGTAGAAATCACACCATTTTTCGGTGTCTTTCTTTGTCTTCTCGTGACCCTTCTTTTCCTGTGTCTCGAACTGGTTTTCGGGGAACTATTTGTTAGGCATGTCTTTGTAATGCTTTGTTTGTTGAGGATTTACAGACCTGAACTCCCCTTTGTTCTCGTGCTTCAATTTCTGCTGAGTTTTAATGGCATATTGATAAGTAGCACCGAGTGATGAGATGTCCAGAAAATCCATTTCACTCTGGATGTATCTGTGTAGAGCCCCACGGTATTTCAGAACTAAATGTCGCTCAGAGTCTTGGATACCCAGCTTGGTGCACAAGGTATGGAAGGTATTGGTGAACTCTGGAACTGCTTGGAACCTCTCTTGTCACAGTGTGGTCCATCTCATGTACTGGTCCTCATAGTTGCCAACAGGGTAATACTCTTCCTTTACCGCATCCACAAAAAAATCCCAAGTGAGAT
>ML793842.1:90320-115919 GCA_009831015.1 Picea engelmannii
TGTTGTAACTTCCTCTTCTTTCTCTCATAGTCTCCTCTCTCAGAATACAATACTCAGCAACCTACATAGCCACAATACATTTCCCTCATAAAAGAGGGTTGCCTTCTAGGGAAAAAAAACCCTAACATAATCTCTATTGTTAGACATGCAACCTTATAATGAACGGTCCAGATTTACAATGAAATTACAATATACTTTTACAAGGCAATTTTTTCTTCAGGGGCTTCGCCCCCGAACCCCTGCTTGCCCCCAGACCCCGCAACCGAGGGGATAGCCCCCCTGGACCCCAGAGAGCAGGTACCCCCCCTCTGCACTCCCCCACGTGGAAGAGTGTACATACTTCTGGGGTGTAAATACTTCATGGGGTATAAACACAGATGAAAGTAAAAGACCTCTAAATCAGGAAGATAATCAGGCTGCACAACCAACAAGCCATTAGATAGATGTATGACTCTCTTACGTTGGCTGTCGGGTACTAGCTAGAGGTCTGATTGGTGAAATTTTTATACTCTCTCCACCAAGACACCATCACCTTGCTGGTGTCATGTTTATCATAGAAGCTTACAACAAAATCAATATTTAGTTGTTCTTCTGGTTCTTTGAGCTTGTAATAATTCTGCACTTCCACTGGAAGGAAAACCCTGACACATCCGTCATTTTCATAATTAATCAATCACCTTTGCATGTCAGTGTGATCAATAAGACATTTCAGTAGTTCTATGCAGGGGAATACCAGAGTCATGCTTGCCACCATGTGTAGAGATGCCTTTTGGACGTTCGGGAGGATTTCATTGTCGAGTTTTCTTGTATTGGGATCATTGTGTGGGGTATACTCAGGGAATTATTCCCGCTTGATTTTCTTGAAAAGTTCTTCCTAGCATTGGAACACTGTCTTGGTCTAGATGTTCGCCTCTGTGTCTCCAAAGGATAGGGGATGAATGAAATCCTTCTTGGTGGATGTTTTTATGACAAGTATGGACTTTGGAGAGAATTCCAATTGTTTCGCGACCGTTAGGGAAGGACCTTCTCCTGCATCTGGTTCTTGTACATTCGGTGCTCTTGGAGATTTCCTGGTGGTAGGTTTTTTCAAAGGCATTGTTCCTGTAACACTTACTAAACCTGTTGTTTAATACTCATTGGACCTTGGAATATTTACGTCAATTTCTTGTTCCACTCCTATGGATGTTCCGAACTTCTTTGCACAAAGAATAATCTTGTTTAGAATGACTCAAAATAATTTAACATGAAATATTATACCAGTCGTATGAACTAGTTAACTTGAGTAATGAATGAAATTCAAAAAAACCTACCACCAAATATCTGCAAATAAATTCTACAGGGGCTAATGGCGGGGGCACGAAGGATGATGTGTGGTATCAATAGGTTCAAATGGTCCTTTTGATTCATGCATGGATTAACAACTAATGCTAGATATTTTGGAATTAATTAGTTCTTTAAATTCTTTGGATCCATCGTATCTTAGAGATAAAACATCCCATCGTGTTTCTTTCTTGGTGGGAAGATCGGTAATCAACGGTATCTTTGTGTATGTTCCCATTGAGATCCTCCTAGAAAAACCTCTAACACCAAACGATTTCATTGTACAGTGATGACATGGAAGAACCGATTCAGGGTTCAGGAACTGCTAACCACTCAAGGGAAAACTCGATGATATGTTTAACCGCTTTGGCAACAACATGTGATAGGTGCGAGTAGGTGGTTTGATCGTGTATCTGAGTCAAAGTCGGGTCTTTAAACAAGATATGTGTATTAACATAAACCTATGGTTGTCGAGGCCGAAAGGTATTGGGGGTTGGTGATCGAGGATCAAATTATCACTTTTCTTATGTCTATCCTTCTAAAAAATCCTTGATGCCGAAAGCTATTGCGGATCAGATTTTAGAGATAGTTCCATCGTGCAATTCCCTTGTGGGTTATCATCCTTCAAATCCCAGATACCAAAAATGTTTCGGAAGTCAGTGATCGACGATATCATTCCTTTATTCGTGAGTGCTTACCATTTTATCCTTTCGTCGATGACAAATGGATCGTTCATCGACGATGTCCTCGGTGATATTTGTTGTGAAAGAAAGCTCATGTCTATCAACACTGACAAAAATCGAGACTCGAAAACTTCGGTTCTCACGAATGTTTTTCTTTCACACTTAATCCTTCCCGATGTCAAATTACTTGAGTGCGTCGGGGAAAGTTTTGGTTGTCAATTCTCTAATTTAGATATTAATATTTTAATTTATAGATTTTTGCATGTTTAAGAAAACTTAAAAAACTAAAATGGAAAAAAAAATGATAAGCATTGACAACATTTTTCATATTGAGGTCGAATTAAATAGTGCAAATATCATGGTACCCAAAAAGTAAAATTTGACATAGGATTTTTAGGGTGTCTTGAGTGCTCAACAGGTATAAGGAACATTGACCAAATTCTTGACTAGTATTACACCAACCTATAGGGAAATTAGGGGGGATCCATTATGATCACCTATATCTGGGACTTGTCCATGCAAAATTTGGTGGTGATGGTGGTGTTGATATATGTATCCCTTGGAACCTAAAGGATCACTAGAAGTTAGATGTTGGTATTGGATAAGGTGATCCATGGATGCATGTATTATTGGGCCACTCTGATGAGAGATTGCATTTTTATAAAGCTAATGCATTGTCACATGTGAAGAGAGGGGGGATTCTATTTTTTTTTAATAAGTAGGTGGTGGTGTTGCACCAAAAGTCAGTTATCATATAACATATTACTAAATTTACAAACTGAAATATACATGTGATGTGTTTCTGAGTGATTATCTACTCAGGGGTAGAATATCTTCAAATACAACCTATTGATGGGGTATTTCAAGAGGCCACCCTTTGTTGGAGGAAAGGATATATGATCCCCTAGTTAGGCAATGCTTGATGATGAAGGGGCCTTTCTAGAGATTACAAAACTTACCTTGACCTAATGTGTCATTGGTGACATCATAAGTGACAAATATATCACCTGCAATAAATGTATGAGAGTGGAATTTCTAGTCATACATTTCTTTAGAGCACTTTTTGATAGGTTTGTTGTTTTTTAGTGAAGATCGATGATCTTCATTACTACTCTTCAAATCCACGAGGAATTGCTTGAGATGTAGGGTATCCAAAAAGAGTTCTACTGCTATTTCGAGAGTTGGAATTTCACATTCGATGGGAAAAAATACTTCCACTTCATGGATGAGGTGGAAATTAGTAAACCCTATAGATATTTTAATTGAGGTTCTATAGGCCCAAAGTTAAATAAAGAGCATGCGATGCCAATTGGTTTTATGTTTATTAACTTTCCATTGCAACATGGTTTTGATGATCTTGTTGAGAACCTAAAATTGGACATTAGATTGTGGATAGTAGGGGGACATGAACTTGTGGTGAAGATGAGAAATGGGGATAATTCCTAGAATACCTTATTCTCAAAATTATTTCCATGTTATGAGAATAAATGTTGGTATACGCTAAAGTGAGTGATGACATGGTTGAATAAAAAATGAGCATTTTTCTCTACCTTGTTGTTGAACATTGGCATCACTTCAACCTACATGGTGATTCAATAATTGAAGAGCACAACTATGTACTTGTGACCCTCTCTATATGGAGGATTGTAGGTCATAAATTATATCCCCAACTTATAGAAGGGATCATCAATAATGATGGGATGTAACAAAGTTAGAGGAGATGTAATATTTTGAGTGAAAACCTGACACTCTATACATCTCTTGATTGTGTGAACCCAATCACGGAACATGTTATACTAGAAATAATTGACATGGATGAATTTATGGGTTGTTTAAATTCTTGATAAATGGTCACTGGAAGAATTTATATGAAATTCATTTAACACTTTCTCAACTTCTTCAAAGGAGAGGCATTCATGTAAGAAAATATCTACTCCTCATCTATATAGGGAACCTCTAATGAGGAGCTATTGAGCATATTGATGGAAGATGCATGTTGGTAGATGGGTAGACCCAGGGTTTAGCTATAACAATCCACCAAAAATACCTAACTAATGGCCCTTTCGGCAACACCTACGAGGAAAATGCAGTCTCACCCGAAGTTGCAATATGGGGTTGCAGGACACATGTGTCTATAATTGGAGGAAATGCAAAGTGGATCCAATACAACAAAAGTACAATATCTAGATATCATTTACAAACTTAATCCTACTTCACATAGTTATATCTCAGACCTAATATAAATATGCAATAACAGAATATCAGAAGACAAGAGAACACCACATCAATCATACAACAACAAGGTATACGTGGTTCACCCTCTCCCTAGGGCTACGTCCATAGAACTATGTTTCTTGATATTATTTAAAACATACAAATATATATGTGATCTTAGCTTGTAGATATCTCTCTTCTTCTCTTTCTTCCTCTCCCCTCCCTGCACACCCAGCTGCAGGGTTGATCTTTGAACTCATTTGAAGATCATACAATACCCAAGTTCTCTCATACACAACACTTCTCTCTCTCACATCAATAGTCTCTCTCTCTCAATCCACAACTACAATAATAGAAACATCAAAACCAAACCATACCGAACCCCTCTTCTCTCATGTGGTTCTTATTTTTACATTACAATATCTCACTGACAACCTTAGGCCAAAACCTAGGTGTCAAAACCCTAGATACCAAAACCCTAGGTCAACTCGACCCACATTTTTCGGCCTTCACCAACCTATCTTTTCTTCCTTCCCACAAAGTACTCCAAATAATCTACCAATGGATTTTTCCACTTTCTAAGTTGTCCACGATCCATCCTCCTTACTGATTTTTTCTCCTCAATCTTCTCATCCAACAACTTTTTCTCTTGAACTTGGCTCTTTCTTTTCTTCTTCTTTGACCACTTTGACCCAATCTCAATCAATGTTTCTTTTGCGCAATTCACATTTCATCTTTTCTCTTCCTTTTTTCTTTCTTTTATTCCTCAATCCATACCCAAGGGCCAACAAGCCCTCAACACTCACTTGTGACTCATCCTGAGGCAATTTGATCTAAACCTTCTACTTTAATTTAACTTCAAACTGCGTAGTGAGCCTAGTCTTTTGGCTCTGTTCCTCCCCTCTATCTACAAACTGACTTTTCTATGTCTTCTAACCAGTTTCAACTGCACCTGGTACCTAGACCCTTCTTCTTCTGCTTCTATTGAGATTTGCAAGGAAACTGGTTGTCATAGTACAATTTCAACCAGCTCCCACTCACAAAACCTTCCTTCCATTCTCCATTCAAGGTATTCAACTATGCATCTCCTTCTTTTGTAACATAGGCAACCTCGTATGGTCCCAACCAAATTGTTCTGAAATTCCCTCAATGCTTGATGAACTTGTTGTGATCATATACCAATACTAGATCTCTTTGCTTAAAGGCTTTATTCCTGATGTGTAGGACATGGTAATCCTTATCTCATTCTTTCTATACCTACTGATGGAATCCTGCAATAAATATATCTTCCTCAAGCTCTACCAAGTGTGCAAGTCTATCTTGTAGTGCGCGAGTGTCATCCATATCCATGAATGCTGCAATTCTCAGGCTAGGAACTAAATATTCCATAGGCACAACTACTTCTACACCATAAACCAACTTAAATGGGGTCTACATTGTTATCTTATTACAAGTGGTTCTATAGGCCCTGTTGGAATCAAAAGTCACTCCTGGATTGCAGTAGGAGCAGAGCCTGACACCCATCAGTTTTATGTCACAATTTGTTTATAAAGTTTGATCAAATGGAAAGAAACTCAGAACCATATCATTCTAACTCAGAAAACTGGTTTCGAACAACAGTGACATATGAGGTCTTGGCCTAACTTAAGCTAGTAATAATGAGAGTGGTGAGTAAGTGGAGGGAAAGAGAGGGGAAATAAAGTCTGCTCTGGACATCCAGTATTTCAGTAGTCTTTGCAAAAGAGGAAAAGTCTCAGATATGAGATCCTCTTAGAGCCGAATAAACTTCAAAATGAACCTAAGAAGTTTGCAGAACTTCTATAATCAAACCTAAATTATATAGCTATGCAACACCCAACTGGATCATCCATACCCGGGCTTTTAGATTCAGAGGGAAAAGGAAAAGAAGAAGTTGGATTCCATTAAGCAAGAAGTCTCAAATGTTCCTCTATAACCAGAGAACCAGAGGCTAAATTAAAGCTTTACAATTGGGAGTTGTGCTCTACCATCGATCCTTACAAAAATACAAAAACTGAATAAATATACTCCTAAACCTTCACCCAACAGAGGCATCTTAGAACTTCTAGGGTGTGGCATCTCTTCAGTCAAATCTGGCCTGAACTCCTTCATTAGACGCACCTTAACTTTGCATGGCCTTTGTAGGGGGGGTAGCTGAAACATTAAAGGCTAAAATAGCATGTGTAGACTCCTCTATTTAGACAAGGACTTGGCATGGATTCTTTGAGAAAAAACCATCATACAGGACAATCTCGGGAAAACTACCTGTCAGAACCTTCATGCTTTGCATTTAATGAGTGAGCCGAGGTTTCAACTACCTCCCCCACCTTCATTTACTTTTAGCAGGGACCAAGATCAAGGCTGAGTTGAACTGGTACCTGGAGAATGCAGCGATCCCTTCTGTAGCTAAACCTGGTGCTTTGGCACTTTGCACAGTTCTTTCTATCACCCCAAGTGACCACGGGCTGTGACCCTGTGCCTATATTCAAAGGCACTTTGGGGATTTCACATTTCGACGATTCTGAAATGCAGTGGAAGGAGGAGACCCTCTGTTCTCTCAAAGTCTAGGTAGCCAAAATGGCTTGATCGCGCACCACATGTCCCATTATATGGATGGCCTAGATCACTTCTCAAATGTGGGACCGTCTCTAGCCTAGACCTTTTCAGCGTTTCGGGCTTCGGGGTTCTGAAATGCAGTGGAAGGAGGAGAGCCTCTATTTTCTCGAAGTCTGGGTATCCAAAATGGCTTGATCATGTGCCATGTGTCCCATTAGATGGACAACCTAGATCACTTCTCAAATGTGTGACCGCCTCTGGCCTGGACCCTTTTGGCATTTTGGGCTTCGGGGTTCTAAAATGTAGTGGAAGGAGGAGACCCTTTGTTCTCTCGAAGTCCTGATAGATGAAATGGCTTGATCGCACGCCATGTGTTCCATTGGATGGACGACCTATATCATTTCTTGATCAATGGTCCTAGTTCTTTCGGGATTTCGTGCATTGGGGATACATGATGCAAGGAGGAGAGGCCCTTGTATGTTGGAGTCCCGGTAGCCAAAATGTTGAAATGGCTTGATCGTTTCGTGATTTTGGCCATAGGATATGAGCTCAGGCGCTTGAACATGTGCAAATCTATGACCCAAACATACCCAATGGCCATCGACCTGCCCCATCTGTGTATCCTCGTCGTTGAAAGACAAAGTTCTCACTCTCTTGATTTTAAGCCCGAAATGGGCTTCTTATGTGGGCTACACTAGGTGCTCATGGCTGCGGCCTTTGAATAAAACACACTCGACCAGTTTTCAAACCCCACTTCTATGCATTTACACCAGGGGCCCGAAACCAGAAGAAAACACCATCTTGCAAGAATTTGTGCTAACATTAGGCTCCATGGGGGATACAGTCATCCCTGTGATGCTCTAAGAACTCATTTTCATCTTCAATGCCTTGCTATTGGGCTATGGAGTCATCTATTAAGCTGAAAATAAATAAGTAAACAACTAAAAGGACAATATTTACAAAACGAGGAGCCGCCTACGGCTCAAAAAAAAAATCTTTTCAGGAAATGCCCATTTACTGGGCCATTAAAGAATTCCTCACCCTCCAAATCCTGCAACCTATAAGTGTTATTTAAGAATACTTTAGTGATCCTGAAGGGCCCGATCCAGAGGACATCAAACTTGCTTTGTTTCCCCCTATCCTGTCTGGGTGCATCCCACTTAAGCACCAAATCCCTAATCTCGAATTCCTTTTTTGTGACCTTCCTGTCAAAAGCTTTCTTGACCTTCTGTTGATGACTATGGGCCATGTTCATCACCTGTTCCCTGATATGTTGCACCTCCACTATTTGATGAATCCTTCTAACCATATGATCTGGCTCTCCTTCAAGGTCTTGGAAGAATTTTGCTATAGGTAACGCGAGTTGAGTGGGAAAAATAGCCTCCATCCCATAAACCAGTTGAAAAGGTGAGGTACCCAGGGACTTTTTCGTTGTCACTTGATCAACCCATAGATAAAATTTGAGCTTTGAATCCCAGGCCCTCTTATTGTCTTCCAACAATATTTTGATGAGCTTGATTAAGATTTTATTGGAAGATTATGCCAGTCCATTTCGTTGAGAATAATAGGGGGTGGAGTGAATCAATGAAATTTTGAATTGTTCACAGAACTTAATCAGAGGCTCAGACTTGAAAGAAGCAGCATTATCAATGAAAATTCTACTGGGATAGCCAAATTTGGCTATGATATCCTCTAGGAAGCTGATAATAACCTTGTGATAAGCACTCCTGGTGGGGGCCGCTTCTATCCACTTAGTTAAATAGTCTGTCATAGTCAGGATCCATCTTTGTTGACCACATGAAGGAGGATGAATATCCCCAATGAATTCCAACCCCCACTATTGAAAAGGTGCTAAACCTACCACAAACTTTAGTGGAAGTGAGTTGATTTGTTTCTTTCTTGAGAACCTTTGGCATTTGATACAAGCTCTAACTTCTCTGCAGACATCAGTGCACAAGGTGGGCCAGTAGTACCCAACCCTCAGAATTTTGTGAGTTGTGGTCTTCCAAAAATGATGCCCTCCACAAAGGCCTCCATGGAACTCAAACATAACTTTCTAGGCTTCCTATGGGCTCAGACACCTCAGCAACACCCCTATGGGGTCTCTCTAGTACAAGACTTGGTCAATGAGGAAATACCTTATGGTATTGAGATTTAAAGCTCTTTCCTTACTCTTACCCATTCCATCAGGAGGCTTCAACTCTTGCAGAAAGTACAAAATGTCTTAGTACCAGGAGCATTTTGCTAGTGATGAGCCATTGTGAGAGATTTTGCTGGACGACTCAGCTGGTTGATTTTCTGAGAAAGTATTTATGAAGCTAACCCCTAAGGCCCTACAATTGGATTCATCTAACAAGTTGGCTAAACCCTGCCCTTTAACCGACTTGGTGGGATTCATCTCTAGGTCAAAATCCAAAATCTTGGCAATCCATTTACCTCTTCTTCCATCTATGTTAGGCTGTATAAGAATATTTTTCATGGATGCTGAAGGCACGTACGCTGTCACTTTTGAGTGCAAGACATAGAATCTGAAAGCTTTGAGAGCCTTCACTAAGGCATAAGCTTGTTTCTCCATGATTTCATACCTTATATTTGGATCTCTTAATGCCTTACTGAAGAAGGAAATGGGTTGCTCTCGACCTTCCTCATTTTTCTGCAACAAGACCGCTGCTACTGTTTCAAAAGAAGCGAACGAAAAAATTAGAAAATCCTTGGAATAGTTAGGACTGATCAACACAGGTGCCTCATTCAATGCCCTTTTTATTTAGATGAAATATTTCCCAGGCTTGATAGCCCATTTTACTTCATTTCCTTTCCTGAGAATGGTTGTGATGTGTTTCACCAACTCAGCAAAATTTGAGATGAATCTCCTCATAAAATTAATCTTCCCCAGAAAGGCCCGAACTTCCTTTCTAGATCTGGGAAGTGACAGGGTATGAATTGTCTCCACCCTATTGGGATCAATCCTCACTCCCTCTGCTGATACTATATGGCCTAATAGATTCCCCTCCTTCGTAGCAAAAATGGACTTCTTGGGATTTAAAGAAAGGCCAAACTTCCGACATTTTAGGAAAACCTTCCTTAGGTGATAGCAGTACTCCATATCAGAACTAGAAAAGACTGTGATGTAATCTAGATAGATCACCACAAACTGGTCTTTCTCTCCTATTAATTCCATATACATATCTCATTGAAAAGTTGCTCCTGCATTCATAAGTCCAAAAGGCATCTTGGCATACATGAATGTCCCCTAGGGAGTGGTGAAGTCCATCTTCTCTCTGTCCTCGGGCATGACTAATATCTGATTATACCTAGAGAAGCCATCAACCATCGATATCCTAGATGCACCAGTTACCCTATGCAATATGTGTTCCATGTTGGGAAAGGGATAATTGTCTTTCTTCGAGCTCCTGCTGAGGTTTCTGAAGTTAACACAGAGCCTGAGTTCCCCACTTTTCTTCCTCACCGGGACCAAATTGGCCACCCACTCAGAATATCTC
The DNA here is from genome assembly GCA_009831015.1 of Picea engelmannii. Classification (NCBI taxonomy): domain Eukaryota; kingdom Viridiplantae; phylum Streptophyta; class Pinopsida; order Pinales; family Pinaceae; genus Picea; species Picea engelmannii. Next base: position 100,612 of record ML793842.1, read on the forward strand.
AAGGGAACAATGATTTGGGAATCTAACAGTTTCTTTACTTCTCTCTCCATGACAGGAAACAACATGGGATTTATCTATCTTAACTTCTTCATAAATGGTTTAGCCTCCTCCTTCAGTGGGATCTTATGTTCAATGACAGACGTGTCATATGTCTTGGGGTCTTCATAAGTCCATGTGAACACATCAACAAATTCTCTTAATAGCTCAATATATTCAGCCCTCTGATCTCTGGTCAAACTGCTTGACAACTTGAGCAAACTTAGGCTCCTCCTATGTGCCAATTTTTCACTCAGCCAAATCGACACCTTCATTCAAAACTTCACCCTTTACTGTCACATCATTACCATCGAACAATCTTTCTAAAGGGACTGGTCCCTTTAGAATGTGATTTCTAGGTATTTGAATAATATGGGGAATAGAAATTTTATTTAAAAATACCTCAGGGCAGGGGTGACCTTCAAGGTCAGGGTCCTGATCAATGTGCAACACAGAAAATTCATTGACAACCTGCAGAAAATTCTTGATTTCAAGATCGTCTTTGAATACCTTCCAATGTCTAACATTGTCTGGTGCAACTACCCTATATTTTATCTCAACATCATATTTTCTCTTAGGTGGCATAGGGATCCTAAATAGACTCGTCGAAATGGCTAAGGAATCAGCCAAAGCATTTTTCTCCCTTGGAATAAAAGAGATGTTGAAAGTTGAGAAGAAATTTTCAATCAAGTCCCACACCTCATTTTTGTAGCTCCTGAGTTGAGGATGCTTGGCTCGATAAGCATTTCTGACTTGTTGAATAATCACCTCAACATCTCTGAACACTATTATCTCCTCTATCCCCATCTCCTTTGCATCCCTTAAACCTATAACTAGAGCTTCGTATTCCACCACATTATTGGTGGCTTCAAATTCTAGCTTGTATGACAAGGACATGGTTTCCTGACAAGGTGACACCAACACCTCTCCAGTGCCAGCACCTTCACTAGAAGAAGGCCCGTCGAAAAACATCTTCCAAATAGAGTTGGTTGGAGGAGGAATCTCATGATTAAAATGGGGTTGCCTTATGATTTGAAAAGGGGATTCAGGAGAAACAGTGAGCTGAAACAAACTAGATCCCAAATTAGTGTCTAGTGCAAAGATAGGGTGATTTGTGGGATTTTCCTCATCACTAACAATGTAGGAAAACTGGGCTTCTCTATAAAAAATCCTGTGTTCCCCTCCAAATATTGGAATGGTATCATATGTGAGATCCATTTGTAATGTTCCTCCAAAATTTTTAATCCAAGATCTTGACATCAGCATGCCAAACTTGGGAGGAACATTGGCTACTACAATGTCCATGACCACACTTTTCATTGGCAGCTAAAACAAAGAGAAAAACAAGTCTTTGATGACTCTGAGGCATTTCACCCTCCTTGAATCAAAAGAGTACAAGTCATGGTAAGCCTTTTTCACCTCCAGTCCTAATTCTTCCATGACTATTTTGGGCATAAGGTTGTGGGAAGCTCTTGAATCCATGAGGCAATTATGCAACACCTTATCATGTATGTTCAGGGATGTGTAGAAGGGAGGGGATGAATCATCTTTGTCTTCTACCATGGGACCTAGGAAAACTTATGGCTTTTCATCTTGAAGATTTATTGAGTCTATGGAAGGCTGGGAGGGCTCAGATTGTAGCAACTTAGAGAGGGACCTTTTGAAATCTTCATTTTTAACTAGTTCTGAGAGGGGTACAGGAATTCTGATCTTCTGAATCTCATGCTCAAAACTAAAAGAGGAGAGGGGATTAGGAGGTTCCCTTACCTAGGAGACAGGTTCTTTGGCTGGTGACGAAGTATTCTGAGTTTTCTTTACTTTAGTAGTTATCCTTGTAGCTTTAGTAGACCTTTCTGCTATGAGGGGCTAATCTTGGCTGTCAAAAGCATCATCTTTCTTCTTTGACCTGAGATGGTATATGTTATGGGAATTTTTGACCTTCTCCCCTTTACCCAACTCACTGATTTGGACATTCATAAGGGACTCTTCATATGCATATTGAGTCAAATGGGGAAAAGGGGAGGTGTCTTCAATGGAGTGAATTTTAGGGTCAAGTTCTTCTATCTCCTCTCCTTCCTCTTGAGCAACCATGTTTCTTTGGAGAGGGGTCTGAATCCTCTAATCATCTTTGTCTTTGCTCCTTTTTTCCCTTGGGGAGACCTATGGCACATGGTTACCAGGCCTCCTAAAACCTCTGTTATCAGTATTCTAAGGATTTATGTACACGGTCTTCCCCTCTAACTCCCACCTTTCCATCCTAGATGAAAGAGATTTCAACACTTTAGTTACCTCATTCATCTGAGGGGTAAGGGGAGAGGGATGGGATGAGGAGGATTCAACTCTCTTCCTGGGTATTTCTATGTCATCCTTACTCCTGAGTCAGTCAACAACCAATATATTAGACTCTACTTCTATGGCCGCATCTTGTATGTGAGCTAGAGTGGTGGCTCTCCTTTCCCTCAATAGGAGGCAAAAATCGGGATCAAAAGTTCTAGCATAAGTGATCTTTGCAGAGGATTTTGAGGGCTTAAGCTCAGTGGGGATTTTATTGTACATTTTTTTAAATCTTTTGGAGAAGCCAGAAATAGACTCTCCTTCTTTTCTCTTCAAAGATACAAACTCTGTCATGTAATACATGAAGTCTTTTTTGTCTCCCCATTATCTCAAAAAGGCATTATCCAAAGCCTCAATCCCATTAACAGATCCAGGAGGCAGGGCCCTAAACCATTTTCTAGCCTCACCCTCAAGGCTATGGACAAAAATCCTCATCGACACATCTTCATGCATGATGACATGATTGTTTGTAAAACTATAAAAGGATTCAAGGTGTTCTTTTGCAGTTAGGTCCCCCTCACCCATAAGCTTGGGCAGTTGTTTGAGGTAGCCATCTATTGGATGGGCGTTGAGAGGCTGAGGTAGCAGGAGGGGAGTGTACTTGGTGTCTATAATAGCCTCCATTATGGTCATGGGGAGATTTTCTCCTACCATAGGGATATTAGGTGGAGGAGAACTCGGAGGGGAAGGAGCTTGAACAGGGGATACTGGAAATAGGCTTACAGGTGAGAGGGAAGTGACAATGGTTTCTCCATCTAGTCCAAAACCAAGAGGAGAAAACTCGGCAGGAACACTTCTGAAATTAGGGAAATGTGAGGCTTTAGAAAAGTGTCTGTTGCAAAGATGAGGAGAAGAAAAAGGAGTTTTGACAGAAGGAGACCACCAATCACCTGGCTCGACGATGGAAGTTTCCCCTTGGGGGGCCTCTCCTCTTTTGAAACTCACCTGCGACTCAGCTTTAGGCGTAGCTGGAGGCAGTTGTGGATGGGACCACATGTGTCTACCTCTGAAAGCCACAATTTAAATGGCAGGTTCACCACAGTGGAGTCGTCACAATGGAGTCTTCAGGTGCATAGTACCAATCTTCAAAGGATCTGATGCCTGATGCACCTTCAGAATCAGAGGCTCAATGTCATTCAATCTCGGGGAAAATTTTCAACTTCATCCCTGGAAACAACACCAGAAATGTTGGAATAGGAAGTCACTCCTAGATTGTAGTAGGAGCAGAGCCCAACACCCATCAGTTTTATGTCACGATTTGTTTATAAAGGTTGATAAAATGGAAAGAAACTCAAAACCATATCGTTCTAACTCATAAAACTAGGCTGGAACAATAGTGACATATGATGTCTTGACCTAACTTAAGCCATTAATAATGATTGTGGTGAGTAAGTGGAGGGAAAGAGAGCAGAAATAAAGTTTTCTCTAGACATCTGGTCTTCTAGCATTCTTTACAAAAGAGGAAAAGTCTCGGATATGAGATCCTCTCATAGCCGAATAAACCTCAAAATGAACCTAAAAAGATTGCAGAACTGCTATAATCAAACCTACATTATATAGCTATGCAACACTCGACTAGATGATCCATGCCCAAGCTTTTAGATTCAGAGGGAAAAGGAAAAGAAGAAGTTGGCTGCCATTAAGCAAGAAGTCTCAAATGTTCCTCTATAACCAGAGAATCAAAGGATAAATTAAATCTTTACAATCGGGAGATGTGCTCTACCATCGATCCTTACAAAAATACAAAAACTGGGTAAATATACTCCTAAACCTTCACCCAACAGAGGCATCTTAGAACTTCTAGAGCATGGTGTCTCTTCAGTCAAATCTGGTCTGAAATCCTTCATCAGATGTCACCTTAACTTTTCATGGCCTTTGTAGGGGGGGTAGCTAAAACATTAAAGGCTAAAATAGCGTGTGTAGACTCCTCTGGTCAGATGAGGACTCGGTATGGCTTCTTTGAAAAAAAATCAGCATACATGACTATCTCGGGTAGACTACCTATCGGAACCTTCAAGCTTTGCATTTAATGAGTGAGCCAAGGTTTCAACTACCTCCCCCCACCTTCATTTACTTTTAGCAGGGACCAAGATCGAGGTTGAGTTGAACTGGTACCTAAAGAATGCAACGATCCCTTTTGCAGCTAAACCTGACACTTAGGCCCTTTGCACAGTTCTTTCTATCACCCCAAGTGACAACGGGCTATGACCCTGTGCCTATCTTCAAAGGCACTTTCAAGATTTCACATTTTTCCGATTTTGAAATGTAGTGGAAGGAAGAGACCCTCTGTTCTCACAAACTCCCGGTAGTTGAAATGGCTTGATTGTGCACCATGTGTCCCATTAGATGGATGGCCTAGATCACTTCTCAAATTTGGGACCGTCTCTGGCCTAGACCCTTTCGACGTTTCGGGCTTCGGGGTTCTGAAATGCAGTGGAAGGAGGAGACCCTCTATTCTCTCGAAGTCCTTGTAGCCAAAATGGCTTGATCATGCACCACATGTCCCATTAGATGGATGACCTAGATCACTTCTCAAATGTGGGACTGCCTATGGCTTGAACCCTTTCGGCGTTTCGGGGTTTTGAAATACAGTGGAAGGAGGAGACCCTCTGTTCTCTTGAAGTCATGGTAGTCGAAATGGCTTGATCGTGCACCACGTGTCCCATTGGATGGATGACCTAGATCACTTCTCAAATGTGGGACCTCCTCTGGCCTAGACCCTTTCGTCATTTCGAGATTCGGGTTCTGAATGTAGTGGAAGGAGGAGACCCTCTATTCTCTCAAAGTATCGGTTGCCAAAATGGCTTGTTCGTGTGCCACGTGTCCCATTGGATGGACGACCTAGATCACTTCTCAAATGTGGGACCACCTCTAGCCTGGATCCTTTCGATGTTTCAGGCTTTGGGGTTCTGAAATGCAGTGGAAGGAAGAGACCCTCTATTCTCTCGAAGTCTCGGTAGCCAAAATGGCTTGATCGCGTGCCATGTGTCCCATTGGATGGACGAACTAGATCATTTATTGATCAATGGTCCTGGTTCTTTTGAGATTTCATGCACCAGGGATACATGATGCAAGGAGGAGAGACCCTTATATGTTGAAGTCCCGGTAGCCTAAATGCCAAAATGGCTTGATCATTTCGTGAGTTTTTCCATAGGAGATGAGCTCAGGTGCTTGACCACGTGCAACTCTGCAATCCAAACTTACCTGATGGATGTCGATCTGCCCCATATGTGGATCCTCGCCATTCAAAGACAAAGTGCCCACTCGCTTGATTTTGAGCCCAAAATGGGCTTCTTTTGTCGGCTGTGCTCGATGCTCATTCTTGCGGCCTTTGAATAAAACACACTCCATCGATTTTAAAACCCCACTTCTATTCATTTACACCAGGGGCCTGAAACCAGAAGAAAACACCATCTTGTAAGAATTTGCACTAACACGCCCATAACACAACTAGTACTCTCAAAACCCAGTCATCTCTATTTACACTTCAAATATTTGTCAGTCCAATCTCCAAAATCTTGTTGAAGGCTTCAACTGTACCATTTTCTTGTGGATGATATGGAGTTCTCTTTTGGTGATGAACTTCAAATTCCTAAGTCAAGGATTCAATAGTTTTATTAATAAAATTTGTGCCTTAGTCACTCATAAGGTTCTTTGGGCATCCAAACCTGGGTATGATATCATCAAATATGAAATGCACGGTTTTAGTTTCACTACAGTCCTTAATTTCTATTGCTTATGCCCATCTGGTCAAATACTCTATCGCAGTGATGATGTCTCTTTCTCCTGCGTGCTTCCCTGGTGGTTTGATAGGTCCCATGAAGTTAATGGCCTATTTCTCAAAATCCTGTAAGGTTAGCTGGGGTGCTAATGGCATCTCATATCTTCTAGAAGGTTTCCCAACTCTTTGGCATATATCACAGGCTCTGTAGTACTCTTTAGCATCTTTGTGTAAAGTGGGCCACCAAAGGCCAGCTCTCAAAACCTTCTGTGTTGTTGCTTTCCCTGCGTAATGTCCTCCTGCGATGCATTCATGTGATTCTACTAGAATTAGTGGTATTTCTGCCTCCATAACACATCTCCTCAAGATCTCATTAGGTCCCATCTTATATAGCTAACCAACTATAAGTAAAAAATCCACAACGTGTACTACCAGTTGTTTCTTCTGAATGACTATGTATTCGCGAGGTGAAATTCTTGTTGATAGGAACTAGAATATATCTTCAAAGTGATCAACATCATTCATGATGGCCATCAACTATGAATTTGGTAGTGTGTCCTCCAAACTAGTAGGTTCCTCTTCATGTTTCAACCTAGATAAGTGGTCAAGTCCCTTGTTCATCCTTCCTAGATTTACCACAATTTCAAAATCATATTCTTGAAATAGCAGAAGCCATTTGCATATCCTTCCCCCCAAAAATGGCTTGTTGACTAAGTATTTCAATGCAGAGTGATCAATGAACATCTTAAATTTTCCTCCCAACAAGTAGTGATGAAATTTTTGTAGCGCATACACCATGGCAAATCCTTCTCTTTCAGTGGTAGTGTAATTTATCTCAGTTGTTGAAAGGTTCCTACTAAAAAAGGCTAACGGGTGGTCAATATATCCCTCTCCTGGTTGTGTTAATACTTTTCCCAATGCAATAGAGGATGCATCTACATGCACATGAAATTCCTTAATCTAGTTTGGAAAAACCAGAATGGGCACAATAACCATTTTCTATTTCAGTGTGTCAAAGCTTTGTTGGCATTCTTCTCTCCAGTGAAACTGACAATCTTTCTTTAAAATATTCTCCATAGGTGTTGTAATATGTGCATATCCCTTAATGAAATTATTGTAGTATCCAGTATGTCCCATCATAGTGCACAACTGTCTGACTGAAGTAGGGGGGGTAGATCAACAATAATGTCAATCTTGGACGGATCTACCAACAACCCCTTCTTACACACAATATGGCCTAGCAATACTCCAAAGGGTGAAAAAAAAATGCATTCCTTCAGGTTCAGGGAAATCTGACATTGCATTCACTTATCCAACATTAGTCTTAAGCATTCAATATGATTTTGAAACAAGCTAAAAATAGTCCAATCATCAAAATAGGCTTCCAAAAATTTATGTAGAAACTTGTTGAATCCTTCGACCACCACCCTAGAAAATATGGTTGGTGCATTCTTCAGTACAAAAGGCATCACTGTATACTGGTAGGATCCCCATTCTACTGCAAATGTGGGCTTATGCCAATCTTCCTTGGCAATCCTGATCTGGTGATAACCTGAAAATCCATCAGTGAAAGAGTAGACTTCCTGTCCTCCCACACTATCTAACACTTCTTCGGTAAATGGTGTAGGAAATGGATCGTGTAGACATGCATCATTCAATTTACTCAAGTCTACACAGATTCTGACCTCTCCTATTTTTTTGTCTTGAACCACCATAGGGCTAATCCATTTTGAATCTTCAACAGGTTCAATGATTCTTGCTTCCAACATTCTGTCTAGTTCAATCTTAACTTTCTCCTTATATTTAGGATTCAACCTGTATGGTCTCTGCTTGACTGTTCTTGCATATGGTTTTAGGGGAATCTTCATTTCTCCCATAGGTCCTTTAATGCCTTTCATATCAGTGAACTTGGTTGGAAACAAGTCTTGATATTCATGGAGTAACTTTGTGATCTTGTAAATAGTGGCATCATCCCAATAATGTCCAACATTGGACAACCTAGGGGCTTGATCTGTCCCAATATTGAATTTCTTGATTTTAATTGGCTATCCAATGAAATGTAGTTCGACTCCTGGTCCATCTATATCTCTCTGTCCTTGTGTTTTTGCGATGTTCACATTCCTCGGATCATCATATTCATGTACATAGATAATGTAACACCCTTGCAGTTTCTGAAGAGGTGCAGTCCATTCATCTTCATCTTTCTTGAAAGGGATTTGAGGTTCCTCCTCAAATACTTTCTGTCTTATAACATGTAAATCTTGATCTACCATAGGGTACTGACTTTCAAATAAGAAGGTGGCTATGAATTTCTAAGTCATACCTCACCAATCTATAGTGATGAGGCACATTTCTTCTTGAAGATACTAGTTTATAAGCATTGCATCTAGCCTGTTAATGAATTTATGCACCCACTTCTCCTAAGAAATGTTTCTCTAGGCTTCCTCACAACTTCTCACATGGTATTTCATACAACTTTGACCTGTGTATCTAACTTCACATCCTTTCATTTGATCTGAGAATTGTATTGCCATCAAAGTGTGACATTGCACCAAGTTCACGATGTTTTTCTTATGACCTCTCCACCATCTTGCTAGAGTTTTTTTCAAGGCCTCGTTTAGTGCCAATAGTCTCTGTTGTACTCATACAATTTATTCAAATTCTAGTAAGAAAGTTTCTAAGTGGTTCAAACCATCAAAGTTGGGAAAATTACTTACTGTTGTGCTGATCCAACAAACTTCTATTGTCAATATAGCACATCGTCGTGCATATAATTCATATATTTTGTTCTTCCAATTCTCTCATGCTTCTTCTGAGTCTGATGAACAGGCATTATCACTTCTCCAACTTAAATTCCCATTTGTTGTAGGATTAATGTAATCCTGTTGTCTTGTTGTCGATTTGTATATATTGGCCAACTCATATGCACAGTCCTATTCTCTTATGGGATCTCTGTATCTGCGACCTTAATTAGGATCCAAAGGTGAAATGAACCTAAGGCCATTACCTCAAATTTCATTATTCTTTTCTTTAAGTCAACCACAGTAGAATTATTGAAAGCCCAATMAATTCCTAACAACGTGGGATAAGGACAGTTGTCATCGACTATATCAATTACTTTAGAGTCTACAAATGTTCTAACCCCATTGATGTCTACAGGGACATGTTCCAATCTTCCAAAGGGGCTCACARCCTATTAATTGGACATCCGAATCCTTATAGGGGAATAAATAAACTTAGGTTTTCCCATCAATTCGTAGGTCTTCTTCGTCATAACATTGACCTATGATCCTAAGTCGAGGACCACATAATTTATATCATAATCTCCAATCTGAGCATTCAGATGCAACTCCTTATTTGTCCTTCTCTTTTTGGATACTTGATGTACTTCCCTACTTAGTAAGGGATATGCCTTTCCTATTTCATACTGTTTGATCAAATTTTGTATCTCTTGTACAGTTCTTTCATCCTTTATCAAATTAATGCAAGCACATAAGAATTCCATAAGATTGCTTACCTTTTTTCCCTCTCTGGGTAAAGCAAATTGATCAAATTCCAGAGGCATTCCATATTCTCTTATTTCTGGTCACGCTTTATATGAAGAAGCCTAATCTTTTCCAAATTATTTTTTTTCTTCCTCAAACATTTTTTTTATTTATTAAGATCAAACTCTTGTGTCTTCTCTACATATTTTTTGACTCTAGATTGTTCTATAATCTTTCCTGGTGTTACTCTGTCTTCACTTGTAACAATGCCTTCTCTAGTGATAACAATGACTCTGGGATCCTCTTTGCAAGGTTCTGCAGAGATCAATTGTACTTTTTGGTTTCCTCCTCATCTATCCTGAAGTTTGGCTAACAACACATGAAAATATTCTATGACATGTTCAAATGAGTTACAGTAACTGCAAGTGGTACAAGGGTTTTGACAATCCCTTGCCAAGTGACCTGGCTGTGTGTAGTTATAACATATGATCTGACCTTGACCTCACCCCATGTCTCCTCCCCATCCTCTTCCTATGAATCCACCATGAGGGTTGAAGTTTCCTCTTCCTGGGGAAGTATACTATGTAGAGCTTCCTTCTTTCTATACTTCACCTTGAATCCTATAAGTATCTCTTGACCTTTCATGTAAGATATTATAAGCTCTACAGTCCTTCTCATCATGCCCCATAGATTTATAGAATGTACAGTAAGTATTTGTAGGTGTTTGAACATATTTTTTCATGTAATAACATTCACCAGGGCGATGTCTATTTATACATAAATCGCACCAAGGTAGAGTGACCTACTTCAAAGGGCTCAGAGATATAGAAACCAAGTATTCACGGAATAAGGGACAATGCTTCTTATCATGGCCTTCTGATTTGCATCTGATACACCAAATGTCTTCTCTTTTATCCCTTCCTTTGTCTTTCTTCATGTTAGCACAAGGGCAGACCGAAAGTTCAATGCTACAAGAGTGCACCAACAAAACCCTAACTATCGACCCTTTAGGCAACACCTACGAAGTAGATGAAGTCTCACTCAAGGTAGAGGAAAGGGTGGTTGTAGGACTCAAGTGTCTGCAACCTTAGTTGGTACATATATATGTGATTATACTACTTAATAAAGTGTTCAACACCTTTAGTTCTTTAACATGTAATCATTATCTACTTCGATGATAAAATAGAGCTTCGCATCCTTCACATAGATCTTACCATATTTAAGAACTTAGCATCAACAAATTATCCTAATCTAACATATCAAGCACTTAGCACATACATATAGATCAGATCTAACAATATACACATAATTAGCACTAAACATCATCAGATCTATCTATCAAGCACTCAACATATAACATATTAACATACAAAGATAAGGCACAAAGCAAGATGACACAAGGTTTATGTAGTTCACTCCCACCTTGGGGATAATTCCACCAACTCTTCTTCTATATTATTTTATTCAAGCAGTTACAACACTGAGCCTCAACAATCCTTACTCTGCACAGGACAAAAGATCTGCACATCCCGCTAGATCCATGTTCCTCGCATTACATCACTGAGCCTTTCACAATCTATCACAACCACTTTCACTCGACCCTACAAGCCTCTTAGAATCATGCACAAAGCATCTAAAAACCTACTTTCACTTAGCATACATTCACATCAATTGGGTCTAACACTTAGCTCATTCATTACTCTAGCACTTATCTCATCAGCCCTTCTTACATTGCCTAGCTACTTATTTATATATTACAAAAGTGGCATTAGCATGGGTAAACCCATGGGCCGACATCCCTTTCCCGTTACATTATCCCAAAAACCCAAAAAAGGGCCCAAAGGGGGGCCGATATCCTGTGATGTCTACTTCTTCTTGGGCTCCTCCTTCGACAAGCTGTCGAAGTCCCAAAATAGGTCAACATGACTAAGAAAATTCCAAAACTTGGTCAAGGGCCAACACTTCATATCTTCAACCTCCAAAGACAATCTGGTTAAATGACTCAATATTTGACTCATACCTGAGATGGACTCTCCCATAGGGGTTGATTCTAGTTTCATGGAGATCTCCAACACCTTAGCTTGTGAAGCAATATTCTGTTACATCAGAGGGACTATGATGTGTGGTAGGAGGGAAATGATGAACCATTATTTGTTCTTCTCATTTAGTATCTGAAAAATCAAACGACTTGTCAAGGTCTTAAACATCTAATCAAATTCCCAAACAGGTGCATCTAATTTTTGCTTGATTTCCTTCAACTCTATAATGCACTGTGAATCTAACTTGGGTTCTTGAAATTAGTGATCAATGCAGTCTTAATCTCATTCAACGGTTTCAATTGTGCAACTCTTTAGACAAATTTCATTTACAGACTCAGTGCATAGTCTCATAGGGTAATACTAAACTTAGTTCATTTAATAGCTTCATTGGTGGAATTCTTAATACTCCATACATCTTCACAAAGAAACCAGTTTTGATCAGGATCTTCATATCCTTCTCCCCTAAAGGTTGATAACCTCATCTCATCTGCCATGGATCTTCCTAGGTTTCTTGACTCAGTATGTGTTGAGCTGCTTGCAACAATGCTCTTATGACTTTGACTACTTTGATTACTCTGGTTACTTAATGATGCTAAAACAACATGAGGATTAATAATACTTACTTCAATAGCCTGCGCAGTTCCTGAAGTTTCTGATTCTTCTTGGTGAGGTTTTGTACTCTTCTCTTATCTTGTCTCAATAGACCCTGAATGTTCCTCATTTAGTAACTCTTCATTTTATCCACTGTAAAACCCTTCTTCCTATAGAAGTGGTTCGTGATCCTTCTCGAATAGGTTTGCCAAAGGAACTTCTCTAAAGATCCTCCCACTGTGTGTATTTCCAACCTATGTGTCGTTGTCATTGTCTGAATTCTTGAACATTAATTTTTCAATATGAACAACTACTATATCTTCAATATGTTCTTCTCATGCAATAACATCTTGATCTTCAACTTAAAAAAATGTAAACATTTTGCTCTAGGTCCCTTAAAGAAATATCTCTCTTCTTGGCTATATGAATCTACTCTGTCAATAGAAAACTCAGTGATGTACCCTCCAATGGTGTTATCAAACCCGTGATCTACTACTCTTGACAGGACACTATCAACTCTCTTGACCTTCTTGATCAGTGCCGACATCCAAGCCACAAGCGGTCTAGATCTGATCTCAAACTGGGTATCTGCTAATCTGGCTAACCACTCGTATATCTCATTGTGAATTCCTCCAAAGAAAATCTCATGTATATCAATAAAGATATACCTTCCCAACCAGTCTTTTGTGCTCAGATTAGGGTTTTTGTTCTGGGCTTCTGTGAAGTCCTTCTCTTGTTCTTCTATCCACTTTTGAATGTCTGTCTTTGATGGAAATCACTTTGATATTCCCTCAAGAATATCCCTGTCCTAGCAATAGAACCATTTGTTGGTAGAGGGGCATACCTGCGATTCAGCTCTAACAGCGCACCAACAAGCCATAACTACTAGCCCTTTCAGAAACACCTACGAGGCAAATGCAATCTCACCCGAAGTAGTAATAGGGGGTTGTAGGACACAAGTGTGTACAACTGGAGGAAATGCAAAGTGGATCCAATACAACAAAAATACAACATCTAGATATCATTTACCAACTTAATCCTACATCACACAATTATATCTCAGACCTAATATAAAAATGAAATAACAGAATATCAGAAGACAAAATAACACCACATCAATCACACAACAACAATTTATACGTGGTTCACCCTCTCCCTAGGGATACATCCACAAAAAAGTGTTTCTTGATATTATATAAAAGATACAGTTCTATCTACACTCTATCTTGTAGATTTCTCTCCTCTTCTCTTTCTTCCTCTCCCCTCCCTGTGCACCCAGCTATAGGGTTGATCTTCACACCTAGTTGAAGATCGTATAATACCCAAGTGCTCTCATACACAACACTTCTCTCTCTCACAATAATAGTCTCTCTCTATCGATCCACAACTACAACAATAACAACATCAACAACAACCCATAACGAACCCCTCTTCTCTCGTATGGTTCTTATTTATACATTACAATAGCTCAGTGACAACCTTAGGCTAAAACCTAGGTGTCAAAACCCTAGATACCAAAACCCTAGGTCAAATTGACCCACGTTTTTCGAGCTTTGTCAACCTGTCCTTCTTTCCTTCCCATGAAGTACTCCAAAGCATCTACCAGTGAAATTTTTCACTTGTTGAGTTGCCCACGATCCATCCTCCTTACTATTCTATTCTAGTCAATCTTCTCATCCAACAACTCATTCTCCTGAACTTCACTCCTTCTTTTTTTCTTCTTTGACAACTTCTACCCAATCTCAGTCAATGTGTCTTCCGTGTAGTTCACATTTTTTCTTTTCTCTTCCTTTTTACTTTCTTTTCTTCCTCAATCCATACCCAAGGGGAAAAAATGCATCATCAACCATCATGAGAGAGGTGTGGTTCGAACTTCTAGGTGTGAATATAGGTCAAAATGTTACCATACCATGGATCATTTGAAAAAATCAAGAAGGGGTGCTCATTTGTAAATTTATCATTCATTTTTTGTTCCTTGTTGTTGTATGAGATATTTATGATAAATTCTATGAGGAAAATTTCATTCTTTCTTTTTGGAGTTACCAACTCAAGATTGAATTATTGAAGAATCATGACCCACTAAGTGATATTACTAATGATAAGTCATTGATTTAAAAGATATGGGAATACTACACATTTCCAAGATAAATATTACAATCCTATAGATATCTAAGACAAATATTGAAAAATGGATATTGTCAAAAGTATTACTTTTGGAGTTTTCATGGTCAGTTTGGATACCTTATATTTGAAGGAATTTTTACCCTACATACTTAGCTCACATGGGAGCACAAGTTATATGGTTGGAAATATTATCTCGAAACCTTTACAACAGTGTATGAAATTCCTTCTAACTCTGTATGAATGAGGGGATATGAACTTTTCCATTTGACAACCCAGGTAGAAAATTGAGGTCGACTCAACCATTATTTTGGAGATATAATTACTATAAATACAAGATAGAATTTTGCATTTTTAGAGAAACCAAGCAAGAGGTCAAGTTTGAGGTGTGATAAAGGAACTAGGGTGTCTCTTTGGGATATATAAGTGTGCAAGATAAGTCTAAGGAACTTTCTTTAGGTCTTTCTTAGTCTCAAGGGATGTTATAAGGTTGTGATGTTGTTGTGAGGTTCTCATGTTTCTTTGTGCACTACTATGAAGTTGTGATGTTACCATGAGTGTGTGTTGTCATGAATTAATTTTACCATCAATTGATGTTACCGTCAATGGATGTTACCATTAGTGGATTTTTCCATCGATTATTACTTGATGACAATGATACCATGAGGCTTTCTAGGGTTTGAAGGATTTTTTTTGGAATGAAGCATGCAATCAATGGTACTATGTGTATGAACATATTAGATTGGTGTCTATAGATATATTATTGAGTTTGTTCTCATTTGAGGATATTGGTGACTACAATAGGTTGGGTCCTACATATTGTTGATTTGGTGTTCAACTAAGGATATTGGTGTCCTAAGTAGGTTGGTGCCTACAAAAAGTTATAAAGATGAGTTTTTGTGGTTTTATCCCACAAGGGTTTCCACATTAAACTCTATGCATTGTGATTTTAGTTTATATATGATTATTGTTTCTTAGATA
>ML793842.1:115933-133754 GCA_009831015.1 Picea engelmannii
CCCCCCCCCCCCCCCCCCTTGAATATAAGCATAATATGCGTGGGTTCTTTGGAAACATTATAACCACTAGAAGGTAGATATCAGGAGCACACATGGCCGATAAAGAAAAATTCCTCTTCATAGCCATGGATACAAAGTCTACCAATAAAGAAAATGAATACAATAAAAAATAAGAATGAAATTCAAAATAGTAATGTATTGATGGGGAAGTGAATCTTGAAGCACAACTTATTAGTTCCTTGAAATAAATAGACAGACTTGGGGAAAAGAACAAAAAACAAAAAGAGCAATTGTAGAAATATGATGAGGAGGATTATGATATTGAATAAATAGAGGAGAAATGTATCATATTGAAGATTCAAATAGAAGAGGGAAAATGTATATAAGAAGTGGTTAGAAGACAGTTGAAATAAAGGAAGAAAATTGCAAGAAGCTAGAGGATGAAATTGTTTCCTTAAGAAAGGAACTAGAGAAAAAACATGATCAGTTGAATAGAAGATTAATGTTTTGAAATAATACTGAAATATTAGATAATATTCTTAGTTTTCAAAGGTCAACATTCATAAATACATGTCTTGGCTATGAAGAAAAACAAAAGACCCAGGAGGAAGATGCAAGCATTAAGGTCACAAAGCCATAAGAAAAGGAAAATGAAAAAAATACTAAAATCTATGCCAATATTCTCAAATGATCCATCATAAAGGAGAGTACTATTAGGAAAAGAAACAATGAGCAATAGAAACTTGATTCTTACCACAAGAATGAGTTCAGAACAATTGTTCCAAAAATAAGATATTTCATAAACCGATACAAAAATCTCTCTCTTGGCTATTGTTTTTCTTGCAATAGATTTGGTCATAAAGAAATAGATAGTAGATACTATGTAATAAGTGTTAATGTGCTATATATAAATATAGGTCTTTAGAAAACATCAAATAATTATTATGTGGCCAACAAAACCATAATTTATCCTGGGTTTGTTAATAGAAACTACAATTCATTTTCTCCTTTACATGATTACAACGCTAAATGTTATCAATGCAATAAATATGGGCACATAACACATGACTATACAAGAAACATAACAAAGTCTTCTAAACAAAACATGGAAGGATATTTTCTTACCAATCATAGAGAAGAATACACAAAGGTGTGGAAAAATAAGGAAGAAGAACCAAAGAAGGAAGAATGTCAACTTGCAATGTATGCTCAAGACAAATGAAGATAATGGTACATTGATAGTGGATATTCAAAACACATGATAGGGAATCAAAACAAATTTCTCACCCTAAAGGAAGAAAAAGGAGGATGTGTTACCTTTGGGGATAATGCTTTTGCAATGATAGTTGGAAAAGGCACTTTTAGTCTTGATGATGGAAAGACTAAAAAAAAAATGTCTTGTATGTTGAAAGGTTAAAAAATAAATTCTAAGTGTTATTCAAATGTGTGATCAAGGTTACAATCTCATACTTAATTATAAAATATGTGATATAATAAAAGTAGGTTCAGGAATATTGGTGGAAAAATAAAACAAATCCCTAAGAAATGTATACATTATTGATGAAGTCAAAGGAGAAAAATGTTGTATGGGACAAGTAAATGGAAATTGGTTATGGCATAGAAGGATGAGTCATATAAACTTTGAAAAAATAGTAAAAGTCAACAAGATAATAGAAGTAAGAGATATGCCAGGGATCTCAAAAGCTACCGACACTATTTATAATCCATGTCGGCATGGGAGGTAGACATGAGTAAGTTTTTAAAAAAAAGGAGTACTCAACATCAAAGCCATTGGAAATTGTACACACTTACCTATGTGGGATAGAAAGAACACAAAATTTAAAAGGTGAGACTTATTTTATGCTACTTGTTGATGATTACACAAGAATGACATGGGTTACATTTCTTAAAGAAAAATATGAAGCATTTGAGAAGTTTAAATATTTGAAAGCCTTAGCTGAAAATAAGATTGATTTAAAAATCAAGTGCTTAAGATCATATAGACAAGATGAGTTTACATCTTATGAATTTGATGAATTCTATGAGAAATGGAATTAAGAGACATTTTCGGTAGCAAGGACTCAACAACAAAATGGAATTGTAGAAAGAAGGAACACAATTATACAAGAAATGGCTAGAACATTGATGAATGAATCCAAACTACCAGACACCTTTTGTAGAGAAGTAGTCAGCACAACAATCTACATCTTGAATAGGTCACAAAATAGAGAGAACAACAACAAGACATTGTATGAATTATGGAAATGTAGACTAGCTACAATCAAATACTTGAAAGTATTTGGGAGGAAGTGTTATATAAAAAGAAATTAACATAATTTAGGAAAGTTTGATTCCAAAATAGATGAAGGAATCATTCTTGGCTATGCATTTGTAAGTAAGACCTACAAATCCTACAAAAACAATTTGCACAAAGTTTTATATAGTATTGATGTAAGAGTGGATGAAGTAATGCCTCAAAAGGAAAAGTTACAAACAAATGAACACCCAAAGGAGACACTATACAAATAATAAGAAAACAAAGAAGAAAAGAAAGAATAAGAAGAAATAGAATGCCAATATCCAAAGACTCCATCTAAAATTGTCCAAAAAAATCGTATAGTAAGTCCTATTATTGGTGATAAATATGTAGGATTTCAGAGTAGAAGAAGATTGAATTTTTTTTTGCTATTTAAAATAGAGCCTAAGAATTTTACACAATCTAGTGGAGATATCCATTGGGTTAATGCTATGGAAGAATAACTAAATCAGATTGATAATAATGAGACATGGGAACTTTTTCCCAAACCAAAAGACAAGAATGTTATTAACATCAAATGGGTCTTCAAAAACAAATTGGATGAAGATGGACAAGTGGTAATAAATAAATAAATATTGATTTGTAAAGGGTATGCTCAAGTTGAGGGTATTGAGTATGAAGAAAACTTTGCTCCAGTTGCAAGATTAGAATCAATCGTAATGTTTTTGGAATTTGCCTATTTCAAAAAATTCAAATCCTATCAAATGGACGTTAAGTCATCCTTTCTAAATGGAAATTTAGAGGAAGAAGTATATATTGAAAAACTAGTAGGATTTCAATTGCCAGAAAATAAAACATCATGTATGCAAGCATAATAAACCACTCTATGGAATAAATCAAGATTCCATAGTTTGGTATTCAAGACTTGACAAATACATAAAAAAAAATGTTTCAAAATAGGAGTTGTAGATAACAATCTTTACATAAAAAATCAATAAAGAAGATATTCTATTCATTGTGGGTTATGTGCATGATATAATCTTTAGAAGTAATGTTGAGAGAATGAGCCAAACATTTGAAAAATAAATGAAAAAGAAATTTGATATTTCCATTCTTGGAGAACTTTCAGGGGTTGTAGATTTCTCAATCCAACAAAGGAATGTCCATTTCTCAGACCAAATATATCAAGGAAATTATGAAGAAATTTTTAATGGAAGAATGTGCACCTGTCAATACACCCATGATCACATGATGTAAGTTAAGAAAAGATGATTAATATCTAGAAGGAAATCAAACATTGTACAGGTGACTGATTGGAAGCCTAATATATGTGACAACATCAAGGCCAAACATCATGGAAGCAATAGGATTGGTTGCAATATTTCAATATACACCAAAGGAGACACATTTGTAAGTAGTAAAAGGAATATTCAGATATCTGAAAGGAACATTGGACTTTGGATTTTGGTATTCAAGAAGAAAGTACTTCACTCTAGCAACATATACTGATGCATATTAGGAAAGAATTATTGATGACAAGAAAATTACTAGTGGAGGAGCATTCTTTCTAGGAAAATATCTAGTATCATGTTTGAGAAAGAAACAAACTTAAATACCTCTATCCACACCAAATGTCAAATACATTGTTGTTGGCACAAGGGAAGACACAGGGTTCACCGCTACAACAACACACAAACAAATCCCTAACTACCGACCCTTTCAGCAACACCTGCGAAGCAGATGAAGTCTCTCCCAAGGTAGAGGTGGAGGTGGTTGCAAGACTCAGGTGTATGCAACCTTATTTGGGACACCGATCTATGATGATAACACCTATTACATCTCTTAGCACCATCATTCCTGTAACATGCAATTACTATTCACTTCGATGATAAAAAAAATAATCACAACATTCACACTAATCTATAGTATCGAAGAACTTATCATATAAATAGATCAGAATGAGCATATAAAGAACTAAGAACAACTATCCTGATCAGATCTAATATTCTCACATATCATAAGCACAAAGAATAAGTAAATATATCTAGACATATCAAAGAATTTATCAAATAACATGTGAACACATCAAGACAAGCACAAAACACATCACATAGTGTTTATGTGGTTCACCCCCACCCTAGGGCTACATCCACCAAATATTCTTCTTTATTGTCTTCAATCAATTGGTTACAAGCACAAATCCATAAAAACCCTTACTTTGCATAGGACATAAGATCCGTGCAGCTCGCTAGATCCTTCTTCCTTGATTTACAGTGCTAAGTCGTTTGTAGTCTCGCACAAGGACTTGCACTCAACTCTGCAATACTTACACTGAATGCACAAAGTCCTAATCACACAGATCCAAATCTTGGAACTTAGCCTATATCACATAGATATCTCATTCTACTAAAACTACTCCCCTATATGGCCTAAACATCTATATATCTATTCCAAAATAGGCCTACACATGGGTAAACCCATAGACCAACATCCCATTCCCATTATATATTCCCAAAAACCTAAAAATGATCCAAAAGTGGGACAATATCCTGTGATCTCTACTTCATCTTGTGCTCCTCCTTCGACAATCTATCGAAGTCCCAAAATAGGTCAACATGACCAGGAAACTCCAAAACTTCGCCAAGAGCCAACATACCCCCAACACTCATCTGTGACTCATCCCGAGTCACTTTGGTCTTCCTAGTTCTACCTCGAACATCTTGAGCTTGGATCAAGCTGCTTCGACTTGATGCTTTGTTGTGGCCTCTAGTTTGATGCACTCTTGGATCACTGCATCATTCACTGGCCCTTCTAGGAACTTTTTTGTTGTGATGACAACCTTTTCTAGCTCCACTCCTTAGCTCTAAACCTCTATAAACAACATACATGCCTTATATTTCACTGGTTGGAGCCATTGAGTTATGTCCATCACTTTGCTTTGGATCATATGGATATGTTATTGGGTTGTGCATTTATCGTGAGACCTCTTCATTCTTTCTACAACTGATAGGGCCTTCAGTTGCACCTGAAGTGTGTCTGTGTGCTGCTTCAATTCTTGGAGTTGGGACTCCAACACCTGTAACTTGAGGTTCTCAGTGAGGTTTTCATAGGTATTAGCACTATGGTTACTCAACTGTTTGCAATCCAAGGCAAGAGATTTTAATCTGTCAAGTGTGCTACGGGCAGTTGATTCCTTTAGGTCTCTTACATCTTGATGGGTCTCGGGCACAGTGTGAAGCTCCAAGTCTATTATGCATTGTTGAAGCTGCTAGATTACCTCTTCAAGTTGTGCCACCTGTTGTGGAACTTGCTCTTTAGTATTTACTCTGAAAAATGTCATAGAGAGAAGTTCTTTTTTGACCATTTCTTTAACTTCGAGTTGCTCAATGGGAAACTATTGCTTTCTTTGTTGTAATTGTGCTTTTTCTTCATCCC
Organism: Picea engelmannii; assembly: GCA_009831015.1. Classification (NCBI taxonomy): domain Eukaryota; kingdom Viridiplantae; phylum Streptophyta; class Pinopsida; order Pinales; family Pinaceae; genus Picea; species Picea engelmannii. The sequence continues at coordinate 121,626 of ML793842.1, forward strand.
ATTTCATTTGCAGAGCAAGCTTTTCCCATTCTGTGGTACTGTGTTTATCCTCCAGGTATTTATATACTTGGGATAAAGCCTAGGTGGCATGTGTTGTTTCTTCCTGATCTCATTGAAGGTGAGCTTCAATTGTATCAGCGATGCGGTGTAGCTGGGTTGACTCATCACCTAGTTCTGATGTTTCCAATGACAGAGGCATAGTGGAAACTGTGCAGCTGGACTGTAGTGCCTACTACACTTCTTGAAGTTCAACCTTTATCCTATTGAAAACTTCCTCTTGGTTAGCTTCTTGCTTCTCTGCTATCTCCAACGAAGCATTTTTTAGTGCTACGACGATGAAGTCGAAGCCGTCTGAGGTGAGGGTGGTCTCAAATTTGGTCCTGGTTGCTTTTGATTTCTTCCTTGAGGAAGGTTTTGGAGGGGAAACCTTCCTTGTATTTGAGGGGTCCTCCTCATCTCTAGGTGGAATAACTTCACCTTTCTTCTACTCCACTTCTACGCCATCTATCTCTCTGCCATCTCCTCCTTGCTCTGTTGAGATGGAAGCGGTCTTCATGGATGCGCTGTCGAAATAATGGACCTCTTTGGTCTTCTTTGTCTTGCTAGGTACAGGGGTATCATGTGATGCTTTGGGGTTGTCAATATCATATATTTCCATGGGTTCTATTGGGATGAGAAGGTCTGCCAATCATTCCTTGGTGATTTCCTCCAAATCCTTCTCTGTCAACTTGTAGTATGATTTCATATGTTATTTGTGCTCATCAACGCACACTGTGATATAGATGAAATGGCAGTCCGTGATGAATTTCATCAAAGGCCTAAACCTATCGAGAGTGTTTAGGGTTATACGAGGCTTAGAATGGATAGCAGTCTTCAGCTAGTTGTAATACATGTGGAACAAAGAATTTAACTGCCACTATTTATTCATGTCGTTTGAGTACCATAGTGTACTGAACTTCGCGACTAGAGGTTCAAACAGCTTGATGTCTAGGAAGGTCGCACCTTCCGACATATCCCACATGATGAAAGAAACCAGTATGAGAAACCAACTGAAGTGGAACTTGTATCCTTGATCTCGTGCTTCCCTACAATTGAGTTCCAACTGGTTTACCAGGTACTATGCCCAATTCATCTGAAGTCCTTCTGCGCACTTCTCTGCGAGGTTGACTATGAACCTCATGATTTGGGTGGGTTGATTCTTTCACACCAACTTTCCTGTGATCGATTGGTAGGTGAGGTGCACTACACCACTTTGGATAAAATCTACCTTGTATCCTCACATTCCCTTATCTACATCACCGTAGTCATATTTGATCTTCTGCACAAGAGCACGATCCACGGTCTTTCCAGGGTAGAACTCATATGGGTAAAGGCCTTGCATGCTTATCCCTATGATCCAATTGTTCAACGTCAAATCCATTGTGATACGTCGGTTCAACCACAAATATATGCCATGGTAGTAGGAAAACAACATCTTGATGCACGCGTTCACTTCTTGGTGCCTTCCAAAGTGCGGGATCTTCATGACATTGAGCAGTGTGGACTGCGCAAAGTTATGGGTCCATGATTGAGGAATTATCTTTGAATTATTTCATTTTATTTTGGTTAGATACTTATGTAGGGAGAGAATGCTATAAACTTTCCTGTCTATGAGGTTGAATTCGCTAAACTTCAATGTTGTGATCTTATCATGGTCTGTACGCACTATATGTATCTCCTTTGGGAGGTACACAATGACCAAAGTGTACTCAAAATATCTCGGCACACTGTCTTGATTGATTGCACCACTTAGAGGTGGTATATAGGTGGGTAGTATACTAGGGATTAACTTAGCATTTGTGAGATCATCCCTATGCTTAGTTCATTTTTCATCTACTGGCCAGGATGGACTGGCTCAAGTAGTGGATTGAGAGGCTGAAAGTCCTCTCATCAAAGATGCGTGTACACCTGTAGACACTCCTCTCTCCAACATGACTCTTTTAGTCATTAAGTTGATGAGAACTTCTATTACTAATTCTTCAACTGTGGTGAGCTTGTCAGACATACGTGCTTGGGATTAAAATTTTTGGGGTCACAATGATCTTAGATTCCTCACTAGAAAAAACAAAAATAGCACAATGATCACTATATAAAATTTGCTTAGTCTGTCGGATTCAAATTCTCAGTTAGAAAAAGAATTATTTGTGCATGGGGTGACAGGATAAGTAGGAAACTCGGCAATAGTTCGCTTGCAAATATTATGGGCCTTCATTAACTCTTGTTCATTTCGTTATGGTGCGGTCTAATGGTCTGATGATGGACCTTTATTTCCTTTCTTCCCATTCGAAGAATCTATCAAATGGTTATAATATCCCCAACATCTATATTTCTTCGCCATGGCGAAGTTCCATGTGTCATTATTCAGATATCCAGGTGAAGCTCCAATTCTGCAAATTTTATGTCTGTGAAGTTCCTTCTGGAAACTTTTGCAACGTATCTCTCTTATTACTTTTATTTCTAGCCCTCTTTCAAGTGAGCTTCATCTTGGTATATTGTTTTCCACTTTGATTCTTATCTTCGGTGGTCTTAGTTACTTCGCGTTGTTGAGATTCTCTCTTAGGAATCAAGGGTAACACCTCTTCTTTATTTGAGATAGGTACCTCAGTATCCTATGAGTCTTCTAATGTTTTTGCAACTTTGACATCTGTTTTTCTTATGTTAAATAGCTTCGACCTATTCTCTTGTTCTTTGATCAAGTGTGCAATCCTTCTAGTCCTTAAATATTTTAACTCCTATTTCTTCTGCTCCAATACTTTATATTCTTTCTTGCATCTGGCTTGATATTTGTCAATCCAAGGTTTTCCTATTAACATGGTAAATGGGGCACTATCTTCAACAAATTTAATAATCTCAACATCTTCCTCTATCAAAGTTCCATTCACAGTCATAGGTATCTGAGGGAGCCTTCCACACAGGTTGACCAGTTTTCCCCTGAATAACCCTAGTCCTCCTAATGAAGGAATCATAGAAGGCCTCCCTATAGCTTCCCAAGTTCTCTCTGTCATGATATCCACCTATGTCTCTTCATGTAGAACACAGTCAATGTCAAAGTCTCATATTCTTGCTTCGATGCATTCTTTGTCTTTAAATATATCTGATAATATAATATGTCGGTGGTCATTCAAGGTTTATTTCATCTGTAGCAATATTTTCTCTGATTCTTCCTAGGGTTCTACTATAGCCTCTAGAGCTGCCTTAGAGTTTTCTTGATTCAGATTCATTCCTTCAAGCTTAATAGTCATTCTGGGGCAATCCAACAGTTCATGGTCCATAGCTTTGCAACAAACACAACAAGGTCTTCTCCCAAGGCATTATTTAGCAAGATGTCATGGTTTTCTGCAACTGTAGCAGAGGCTTAATCCTCTCTTTCTTTTAAATGATCCCCAACCTCTTCTATAACACGCACAAGGATCATGGTAGTTAACCTACAACAATTTCTTTCTGGGATCCTACATCCATTTGTTAGTCCAAAAATTCTTTCTATGCATAGGTATAACATATCTTTCACTATTCTTATGATATCTACTCATATCAAACCTTCTTTCATCTATTAATTCCCTAGTTTTCAAATCAGGACAAACGCTATTAAACATACCTAGATCCATACTCTAGAAACAAAAATTTCCACTTATCCTACTTCTCAAGAGCACAAATATTCCATATCTAAACATTTTTACTATCTTTACCTTTATCGGAGCACAAGGCTTCCATATATTACATATTTTAATAAAAAATTCTCACTTTTACCTTTCTTATAGCACAAAGATTTCAGATCTTGCTTCTTTCCTTCAGATCTGACCTCTTTTCTTCAGATCAATCTTCTTTCTTTTAGATCCAACCTCTTTTTTTTTCAACACATAGCTTTATAGATCAAGTATAACACTACACACCAGGGCACAAATCTACGCATCAAGCTTCCATAATTTCAAGATTAATCTTTACACAAAGCTTCTTCTTTCTTAGTTCCCAACAATCATAGTTTCAGGTCCCAACAATGGAACCATTTTTTGGCACAGGGGCATACCCAAGGTTCAACGCTACAATAGTGCACCAACAAAGACCTAACTATCATCCCTTTCAGTAACACCTGCGAAGCATATGAAGTCTCACCCAAGGTAGAGGTAGGGGTGGTTACAAGACTCAGGGGTTTGCAACCTTAGCTAGGACACAAATATGTGATTATAACACTTATTACAGCTCTTACCACCGTCAGTCCTGCAATATGAAATCACTATTCACTTCGCTAATAAAAGAGAGCATCAAAACATTCACACTAATCTATAGTATCTAAGCACTTGGCATATAAATGGATCAGAATGAGCATATAAAGCACTAAGCACAACTATCCTAATCAAATATAATATTCTCACATATCATAAGCATGAAGAATAAGTATACCTATCTAGACATATCAAAGCACTTAGCAAATAACATGTAAACACATCAAGACAAGAACAAAACACATCACACAATGTTTACATGGTTCACCCCCACACTAGGGCTACGTCCACCAAATCTTATTCTTTATTGTCTTCAGTCAATTGGTTACAAGCACAAAGCCATCAAAACCCTTATTCCACACAAGAAAGAAGATCTACATAGCTCGCTAGATCCTTCTTCCTTGCATTACAACACTAAGTCGTCTATAGTCTTGCACAAGGACTTGCACTCAGTTTTGCAAGTATTAAACCAAATGCATTGTTGTAACAGATATTGAAAATTTTCGAGCTTACTTAGGAACTTTCGCCCAAATTTCTAAACTATCTACCGAAGGCCAAGTCACAAGACAATGCACACAAAAATCCAAAGACAGAATCCATGAGAAGACCTAGAAGAAGTGTGCTACATACCCAGAAATCGCACGAATAGCATTAGCCAATCTTTATTTCAGAGATTCGGCCAACTTAGAGTTTTAAATGAATGAGCTTCTCCTCTTTTACTCCAAAAACCCAAAATTCGAGACTTCGGTCCAATACACGAGTCACTAAAGCCAAGCGCAAGTGCACAATCATTTCACTCTACGAATCTCATTGATGAACTGCGCAACCATTTTAAAGACTCAAATCCACAGTATACTCACGCAGGAGGGTTTGGAGGAGTTATTGTGAACAATCGTGTTGTGATTCCTGTTCCCTTTGGAACTCCGGACGAAGATTTGATAATCTTTATTGGTGACTGGTATACAAGGAGTCACAAATATCTGCGAGAAACCCTTCATGATGGCAAGGACCTTGGAATGCCCGATGGAGTGCTCTTTAATGGGAATGGGCTCTACCGTTACAATAATTCGGTCCCCAGTGGTATTGAGTGTGAGGCATGCAATGTTCAGCCTGGGAAAACCTATCACAACAGGGTACACAATGTTGCAATTTCAACTTCTTTGAACTTCAGAATCCAGAATCATAATATTCTGCTTGTGGTGATAGAAGGGTCCTATGCATCACAACAAAATTACACGAACTTGGATATTCATGTTGGTCAGTCTTACTCATTCTTGGAAACAATGGACCAGAATGTAAGCGGTGATTATTACATGGTGGCAAGTGCACACTTTGTTAATACCACTATTTGGTCCAATGTCGCGGGTGTTGTGATACTGCATTATTCCAATTCTAAAGGTAAGGCAAAAGGGCCTCTTACAGATGGTCCAGATGATTACTATGACAAGTACTTCTCTATGAACCATGCAAGATCTATCAGGTGGAATGTATCTGTCGGGGCTTCTAGGCTTAATCCACAAGGGTCTTTCAAATACAGACAAATCAATGTCACTCAGGTCTTTGTGTTTAAAAACAAGCCACTAGAGTTGATCAATGGGAAATGGCGTTGCACTTTGAATGGGATCTCTTACCAAGCTCCTGCAACTCCACTTAAGCTTGTTGATCATTATAATCTAACCAGAGTCTTCAAACTTGATTTTTCGAATGCACAAATGAATAGGTCACCAAAACTTGATACCTCAATAACTAATGGCACCTATAGAGGATTTATGGAAATCATTATATAGAATAATGATACAATTGTCCAAAGCTATCACATGGATGGCTATACCGTTTTCGTTGTCGGGATGGATTATGGGGACTGGATTGAAAACAACAGAGGAACTTACAACAAATGGGATAGAGTAGCTCATTCCACAGCACAGGTTTTCCCCACTGCCTGGACAACAATTCTAGTATCTCTTGATAATGTTGGCATGTGGAATCTTTGTGATGAAAATCTAGATGCCTAGTATGTAGGTCAGGAAACTTATGTAAGGTTTGTGAGTCCAGATATCAATAACAAAACTAAGTTTCCTCTGCCCAACAATGCTCGTTACTGTGGTGCCCTCTCGCGCATGTAGAAGCCATAGTCCCATTCAAACAATAAAAAAGTGTTGGGTTCATCTATCAATGTTGGTATAGTTACATTGTTAGGTGGCTTTCTGATTTTCTGGGGAATAATTTTTGGCTAAACTATCTTGCCCCATAGAAATCCCTGTCCACTTGCAAAGACAGTTGGGGATTTCTCTAGAGTGTGAAGATAGAGATTATGAAATTATGATCTAGCTTTATTGTTTTCATAGTAGACATTTTCTTTACAATGATCTCCCAATGGTTTGTAAAGCAATGACACTCGGCATTAAAGTTTGATCATACAAAGGGATCATCCATACACCACTTGTCAAAATGATTAGTAACAATTTAAAGAAGCTGGCAGAGCATCTGGCAGTCGCAGAATTCCAAGAAGGAAAACCGTTTATTTCTTTTGAAGACTGAGTTATGTAACATATTGAGAGAGTGAGATTAGTTAAATAATGGTTGGAGGAGGCTGAACAAAAAGGGGGGGCTAGGGGGGAAACCTCTTTTGAAGAGGGGCTCCTTTTGTAAGCCGAGTTATTTTGTAAACCCGGAATGGAGTAATACAGAAGATGTGTTCACTTGATATTGTGAGATTCATCATGGTCGATTCTTTCAGTATGTTTCTTCTGTTGTCATTGTCATATTGTCTATCTCTTCCTTTTTCAGCTAAGTTAAAATTTGTTTGGAATTCATTTTATATGCTCCTTACACACAGTTGATATATATGTGTTGTGTTTCTATGGTGACTAGTCAGAATTCACTCAAGATAAGTGCTCTGCATCTGGTTATCAACCTTCAGTTTTTTTTCCTCTAAAGTTGTAGTGAAAATCCATCCTTGATAGATGCTTTCACTATGATGGCCTTTTACTTTTCTTTTTCTGCTACTACATCGTGATTATCAATTGCTGAAAGATAGACTTACTTTGCCTCATTTTCCACGAGTTATACGATCACTACTATTATTTCTTTTCTTTGGTTTTCACTTGACTCCATGCCCAATGGACTGTTTTCCTGATCCAACCCCAAACTTTAAAAATCCAAAACTATCATTTACCCATAAATCTGCCCACCATTTCACGCTTACTGATGATCATATTGTGACATTATTCGAGAGATCCCTCTCGAGTTGGGAGGGGCAACTTCCAATACAAAGTGGTTTGAGGTTTCCTCGGGATTGATTTGCATGCAACCCAAATTTCAGTTCTGAGTAACAACATGCACAAATCCCTGATCATACAGATCCAACTCTTGGCACTTATCCTACATCATATAGATATCTCATTCAGCATCAACTACTCCGCTATATGGCCTAAACATACATACATACATACATACATACATACATACATACATACATACATACATATATATATATTACAAAATAGGCCTACACATGGGTAAACCCATGGACCGACATCCCATTCCCATTACATATTCCCAAAAACCAAAAAATGATCCAAAAGTGGGCCAAGATCCCATGATCTCTACTTCGTCTTGCGCTCCTCCTTCAACAGGCTGTCAAAATCCCAAAATAGGTCAACATGACCAAGAAACTCCAAAAATTGGTCAAGGGCCAACAATTGTAGTAGTAACATGTTGTCAAACTACTACAAGTAACACTAAGGAGAAAATTGGTGGAAAACACTCATGAAGAAATCTTTTACTCAGAAAGATCAAGCAACCAGTATGATATTTTCTGGGTTAAATTCCTGGAAGATTTTTCCATTGGATAAAGAGGCTCCAAGAAGATCTGGAGTTCCAAGGACGAGTCAAGAGGATCTACATGTGAGATACCAAAAAGGAGAAGGTGCAGATGTAAGAGAGGAAAAATATGACATGAATCTTGGAGAAGAAAGTGAAGATTCAGCCCCGATAATAGGAGAGATTAGGAATTTGGCTGAAGAGATCGTCCCAGTGGAAGCAAATGAGACCCTGCAGATCAAAGAAAACTACCCCGATAATGGAACCATTTTGTTGGTGCAAGTTTGATCAGACCATGGTCCTTCTTAGGTTACCAACAAAAGGTACCATGTAGTCTAGAGCATTGGCATTTTCATCTCCTCTAAAGAGAAGAAGTCTCACCCAAAGCACTGCTGAGATAGATAGATAGGGAAGGGTAGGGAAAAGACTTAAGTGGATCCATATATCCTTCATGACTCATTCTTTATCTTGCATAAGAGATATGAATACATCTGAAACATACATGTGCAAGAATTGAACCTACTTACATTGCGAACAAGCATCTAAATGTAGAACCATCAAATATAACTCATATTCCATAAAGAAATATTGTAATACATATGTAAACACACAGAGATACATCATATTTGAAAATTTATGTTCTTCTTCATATTATATTCAGAAGCTTTCTCTGATTACAGACTCAGAATTACATAGTAGTGCGCTATATAGACTCTTGACTTTGGACTCATGTTTCCAAGCTCCAATTCTCAAACTGATCAATCAAATTCATTACAGAATCAAGACTCAATTGACCAACCACAACAACAATGGCGACAACCAAAAACAACCATGGTAACAAACAACAACAACAATATCAACTACAATAGAAACAAGATTTTTACACTTATGTTCAACCCTATATATAGGTGGATTGTGTGTTTTATTTCAACTTGCGCGCTTCCATGTTCTATTGCAACCATTTGTTTCTTAGCTGGCGTTGCACTGAATTTTGCAACTGATTTATGTTTCTCTTTCTCATTCTATTGTCCAGCCTCTGTTGACTTTTGCACAACTCGTGATCAATCAAAACTTGAACAATTCCTTATAAAAAAATTAAGGGCCTAACGGGATCTGACCACAATCCTTGACTCGCCCTCAAGTCAAGTCCTTGGTTCTTTCGCATCTTCCAGGAGCATCTGTTGTTTTCCTTTTTCCTCATTTTTTTCTTCCTTGGGATCTTCTCAAGGGAGAGGGACGACCCCACCAAATCCTCCCCAAAGGTTAGGTCCACTACCTTCTCACACCATGGCTGGAGCTAATCCTCCACCAAATCCCCCCATGCCTGTAACACACCTACTACCATAAATCAAAAATGTTTTGGTTGATTTCTCAATAATGAGAATCCCTGGAGCTAGTAGCAGAAAAATGCCAATCCCCGATTCACAAGTATTCTATTTACCTACCCGGCTTTCTGTACATAACCATGGTCTTATATCCCTTCCCGTCAGGGTTTCTGTTTTCAACCATCCCGACTCGCTTAAATGCCAGTTAGCCTCCTAGGCTATGATCTTGGTTGCATGGCCTCCTAATATGACCACGGCCATAACTCCCATCAGGGCTACGAGGTTTCTAATGTCGTAATTCACGAGTCCTCAAAACTCGCAATTCTCCGATCCTCGATATGCCCCTAGTGTATTGGCTCTCTAGGCTAAGCCCTAATCAATGTGACCACAACCGTCACAAGACCACAGCCTTTAATCCTATCGAGGTTTCATGCCTTTCAATGTCATGATGTGCAAGTCCCTTGGACTCTCAATATGATAATATGAAAATGCACACGACATCTGTCCTCCACTATCTCCCGTTGTGGCCCACACGGATCTCCCATCGGGATATCGCGGATCACAATTCCAATGTGTGGGAGTTTCTTACCTCTAGAAACTCCGATGCCTCGAACTTTGACTCTTCGAGATTTGTTGACACGTGTTCCACCCAATGGATAGTTCTAATCTTGTTGGTAAATCACGGATCGCGATTCCATATGACAAGATTTCTTTGTGCTTGGAAACTCTGATTCTCTAATCCCCGACTCCTTGGAATCTCCTGAAATGCGTCCCAAATAATGGGAGGTTATGATCTCGTCAGAATATCATGCTTCACAACTTCACAGCTTCTGTTGCCAAGATCATGGGATTCAACCTACAAAACCCCGATACACGATCCTACGTGTAGATCCAACGGTTCTCCTGCGACCCAGAACCAATGGGTACCCTTCTTTCTCGCTCCTAGCGTCTCGCGACTTGGAGCACCAAATGATTGGACCCTTACCCTATGAACCTCCGAGCTCATGAGATCCATGGATCTCCGCCACCTATCCTCCTCGGATGGACAACTCTAATCCTCTCGTGGCTTCGCCATTCGTGACTTGGAGCATCCAAATTTTGGACTCCTACACCACGAACCTCCAAGCTCACGAGATCCTTGGATCTCTTCCACCTATCCTCCTTAGATGGACGGCTCTGATCCTCTCGTGGCTTCGCCATTTGTGACTTGGATCATCCAACTTTTGGACTCCTACCCCGTGAACCTCCGAGCTCACAAGATCCCTGGATCTCTGCCACCTATCCTCCTCGGATGGACAGCTCTGATCCTCTCGTGGCTTCGCCATTCGCAACTTGGAGCATCCAAATTTTGGACTCCAACCCCGCGAACCTCCAAGCTCACGAGATCCCTATTCACGAGGCTTAACCCTTGTCTATCTCCCTATAGATATAACGACTATCGGGATTCCTAGTTCATATATGATGATTCAGATCAGTCCCGATGTCGTGCCCTTTTATACTGCTCTTTGGTCGTGGAAAAATCAATGGTCCAGATGCTCTCATGGAGCTTGGGGGTCTACGATTTAGATTTCCTCTCTATTCACGAAGATAGAGGAAAAAGGATTAATGGCACTTAACGCCCTTGTTTATTCCCTCGATTTAACGATCGTGAATGACTGTAGACTCTTCGACAGGATCTCATCCATTGATCAATACTTATCCCTACGCTGCTACTTCAGGATTTAAGAGGGTCGTTCCTCTTTATACAGGGTTGTTAAGACTTATGCGTTCAAGTCCCTTTTCTAGGTCCTTTGTGGACCTTTCTAAGGAGGAAATATCTATGAAGAGATCTGTACCGAGCATCCCTGAAGATGGATAAGGGAAAGAAACTTCCCGAGAACGGGCTGGGAACCTAACTTAGCTCAATCTAGGCATAAATAAAATTGCTTTATCCATGCACAACATGCGTGGTTTCCTCTGTTAGGATCATATATCTATTCATTCTTATCAAACACTGCACATACATTCTTACACAGAAATCATTCATAATTTCACAGTTCTATGATCATATACATATATACATCGTTCTATAAATTTCAAGATACAATTATGTAAAACACTTATCTGAAAATAACACCAGAAATGGGTGCAACTGCTGAGAGGGGTGCTCATTTCCACCCAACCGTAGGCTCAGTGACTCCCAATGGATTTACCACTAGCCACCCCCGAGCTGAGACCAAGATTCTCTGAGACTACATCTCTCTGTCTGCCAGTGACCAAGAGCGAAGGTTGCAATCCTTCCTCTCTGCTATCACTCACTTTGTGTAAAAACTGCCAGAGTTCCCCTCACATCTGCTCTTTCAATTGTCTCTGCCATACGCCTTACCCTCTTGCGAGGTTGTGTGTGGCACGATTACCCTCGTGACGATCAGGCCTGACGGCTCTATGGATGGGCGGTTCAGCATCCCATCCCTCATCAAGCCACCCACCTACCATCCTGTGAGGCATTGAATTTCAGGGCCAGTGAGCCGCTTTTGGTTCTCCGGGCCAGTGGAGTCCAAATACGGTATTTAATTCTCAGTGGAAGTTAACGTCACCTTTTCAGGTGCCTTCCACCGCCATCATGGTCTCTTTTTCTGCACATCCCCTCATCAGCAGTCCTGCAATAAATTCAGAATGTTATTCACATTCATTGACCTCTTCCTGTAGGTCCATTTACATCACATATTCATACTTATGAGTTT
>ML793842.1:148197-158416 GCA_009831015.1 Picea engelmannii
ATGACCCCTAGTATGGAAACCTTCTCATCTACCTTCAGACACAAAAGTTTGGGTCTCATCTCTCTCGAGACGATCGTTGGTGCATTCTCCATCAAGCACCTCGATACTTCCTTATCGATGATGTCTTGTACCGATGAGGGGTCGATACCATATTCCACCGATGTCTGACCATCGATTAAGCAAACAGAGTCTTGAACAATTTCCATAGTGGTTCTTGCGGTGGTCACCTCTCAGGTATTTCCACCACCCAAAAGATCATTCGAGTAGGATACTTCTGGCCCACATTGTTTCATTTCTGCATCTACACTGTGAAGCATTGTGACAAATGCCATCTCTATGTAAACAAAGCATGAGTGTCACCCTCTCTTCTACATCTAGTCATCACCACCAATCCCTTATACAAATGGGGCATAGACTTCATGACTTGCAATCATCCATCTAGTAATGGACACAAGTACATCGTCATGGCAGTAAATTAATTTACCAAATTGGCCAAACCCATGCCTACCTTTAAAAATATTGCTGACACAACAATGCATTTTTTCTTTAACTACGTAATTACCCATTTCATAATTCCACTACAGTTAGTATCCAATCATGGTAAACAATTTGAAAATGAGATATTCACCAAACTCTCCTCAAATTTAGGCTTCTCCCATGAGTTTTCTTCCCCATACTACCCTTATTCTAACAGTTAGGTCAAGGCTCTCAACAAAGTCCTCAAAACCATTCTCGAACGTATCGTCAACAAACATAAGACCAAATGGCATCATATGCTATTTTTAGCATTATGGGCTTATCGCACGATAGTCAAAAGTGCCACTGGTTTTACATTGTTTCATCTTGCCCATGGTATCGAAGACACCCTCCCCATCGAATGCAAAATTCCCACGTTACACATCGCCATAGAGAGATTACCCGAAACTGATCCAATGGAGCAATGCTTTTTGACCTTAGAATCACTAGATGAAGATTGTCGGTCTTCATTACAAAACGATGAGGCAGCTAAAAAATGGTCCAAATCCACCTTTGACCACCATGTCAACCTTCTCTCATTTAACAAAGGAGATCTCATCCTAACCTATGATATCACCCACGATGCTGCCAGTCATGGGAAATTCAAGTCATTATAGCATGGACCCTACATTGTCCAACACTGCCTCACTAAAGGTGCATATATCTTAGCCTCTCTAGAAGGCTACACTCTCAAAGAACCTGCCAATGGGTTGTACAAGAATTTTTACACTTGAGCGTAGTCAATCTACCCTAGGATTTTCTTTGTACACATTTGTAGATTTTTTAGTATTATTTTTTCTCCTCCACTCCTCATGTCTGACCTACCATCTGTATTATTTATAGGTGCATATTGCATTAACCTACCACATCGATTACACTAATGGTGCTAGCTGTTGGACACAAAATATCTCTTCGGCCGTTTGGGCCCTCTATACCCCCTCATATGAACTGCTTCACTCCAGCGGCATATGTCTGGGCTTAGCCACCAACAACCAAGAAAAATACACAGTCATCATTGGTATCCTCACCAAGGCTATTCACTTCCACATTCACAACCTTAGCCTTTTATTAGATTCTCAACTTGTCGTCTTGCAACTCAACAATGTATATTGTGTCTGTGATCCTTGCCTTTTTTGTAAATACCTGCAAGTTAGACTCTTATATCGACATTTTGATTCCATTACATTTACACATATTCCATGACAATTAATAACAAATAGTATGGATAACCTAGTGTTATATTCACATTTATCACATCAACACATCTTTTCATAAACATAATCATAAAACATCGATCACAACATATAGATTAGAAATCATAAACCATAAAAAAACATCAACACATATAGACATAAAAAAATATCCAAAAGATGTGTATCCATATATACACATCTTCATCAAAGCATCATAAATGTTTACAAAGTACAAAATATACATTTCCCGTAGGCCAGTGAGTCCCCTTCCCCTTATAGGTACAAAATTGAGTTCCCCCTATACAAAATGGGTATCAAACTACCCTATACAAAAAGGGCTCACAAGCCTATACATATACAAAAAAACATCACTCATGGTGCCCCCAGAGCTCCCCCCATAGGTTAAGCAGCCCACCAACTAGGAATCCTCCAGGTGTAGGGGGCATCTGACTAGTCATCGCTACCCCAGCTATAATTTCCTGATGGATCAGGGTCCTCCACTTTGCCAGAACACCCACACACTGCTCCAAGAATCTCTTGTCATAAATGTGGTCCCACATGCCATTCAATACACCCTGAAGCACCTCCTCAAACCAACGACGAAAATACTCCATCCCCCCACCTGCCTCTACCCATGGTGCATGCGATGGTCCCTCACATGGATCATCGAACTGGTGTCTATGGATTTCCCTCACCTCATCTACTGGTCCTACACTAGAATAATCCCTCTAACATCGTTCTCCTTCCCGCGACTCCTCCCATGGTGGTCACACTAGCCCCTGGAAAGCTATCTCTTCAACCATCTCCACCTCACAACCTCGAGGCCCCACATATGCAAACAAAATAACCAAAGATAGAGTCAGCATCCATATATATATATATATATATTCATATGATATACTATCAAAATCACAAAACATAAATTCATAAACATACTTCTCTGATCCCCGACCTCTCTAGGAGGCACCATATCTAGGTCATGACGGTAGTCCATACCACCATATGGATATTGAAGTATCACCTGTGGCATGTGGAGACACACATGTGCCACCATGGCTGTAAATTAGTGTCCACTGTCTCTCCCCCCATGGTGCAATATAAATTGTTCCCACTGCATCAATCGCGGCTCCTATGGCCTTGCAGGTGGAAAAAAAATCCTTAGGCATTGTTAGTAGAAGGACGAAGAGGAAAAGAAAGTGTTCAAAAAGAAGAAGGACAACTAGAAGAGAAATTTTGGGAAAGAAAGTGTGCAGGAGGAAAGTGGCAATTGGCAAGAAGAAAAACACGCATGCATGCAAGAAGGAGGCAACAACTGGAAGGAAGCAAAGAACGCATACAGAGAAGGAAGACCTAACGAAAATAGGGTTAGGGTTTTTGTAAGGTTTTTGAGTAAATGGCTGAAGAGCCCTATAGATATGAATATAGATACACATATGTCATAGAAGAGTTCGAAGAAGTTTGGTTCACTACCTATGTAAAGTCTGATTATCTATATGTAATGTTCTGAGGAGAGATTTGGTTTTGTAAAGAAAAATAGCCAGAGGAGGAGAGGAGGTAGATTTTGAGGATTATATCATAGTCTATGGAGCCTCATGTGATCTAGTTCACCTCACATAGATCTTACCTATCTGAGGAGATTTGTAAGTGTGAGGCATGATAATTGTAGAACTGCCATAATAAGAGAGCCAAGAGACAAATCTTTGTGGACATAGCCTAGGGGGGGTGAACTATGGTAATACTTGTGTAATGTGATGAATGCATGTATATCTTTGTCAGGATTTCGTTAGTTAAATGATGTATGGAATGAATGAATTAATGAATGCATTATTATATTGTTGAGTAATTGTTGTTGAGTTATCAAGAATAGAGACCACGAGGTCAAGGTATCAACTGGAATAACAGTAGTTCGTAATACAAATCATAATTAATGGCCCAAAATGAAAATCCTCTATTTCATACTCAATCCTAGGCTATAAACACCTGAGGCTTACATCCACCCATAAAAATCTATCTCAGGTGAGACTGCATAGTGCATTCTATGTACTGTGTTGCCTTCTGGTTTACCAAAAGGGCCAATAATTTTTAGGCTTTGTTGGTACCCTTATAGATATGAACCCTAGGTCCATGACACATGGTAGTAGAGGAAAGATGTGCAGCTAAAGAGCAACAAATGGTTTTTTTTCCACTGTAAGAGGAACAAGAGAGGACTGAGTAGATGAGATAGAATGCATGAGAACACAATCAATGAAACCATAAGACAGTTAAGCTGCTAGAAGGGAATGTTGAGACAGTGGAACCCCACGAAAGCCAAAATTGAAGGCTAGTTGAGAACTAAAGAACTAGAGTTTTCCCATAAGGATAATATAAACCCTACCCTTACACCTTGTAAATATATGGATAAATACATGTTTATTGATTTACATGAAGTCTTTTTCTATGATTTTCCCCACCTACTATAGTATTGGATACTAAGGCTGAAAGATAACCATGAGACGAACCAGATCCGATAGCTAGATTGGACCCGAGTACAGATTGAGAAACTATAATAGGTGAACAACAAATTCACCTACGCAGTCCACTTTTGGATTGACATTATTGTGGTTGGTTTCATCACATATTTTGCAGTTGACATAGCGAATTCATACAACATGACAGAAAAGGAATTTTTACGTGAACCCCGTGGAAGGTACATTCGATCACTGTATACTTCTATTAAAATACTGCTATAAAAATAAGGTGTAATGACATTGGAAGAAGACATCTAGACTTCCCTATGTGCATGGGAGAAGGGGGGAAGCACTGACAGAGGAAGGATAAATGGACAAAGGTGAGGCTAAAGGCAAGAAGGAGGAGGAATTATTGGATCTGATCTTGATGGATGATGACCAAATTAAGTGGATCTTGGTGTCACCAGGAATGAAGCATAGCAGAGTACCCTACTATTATAAGGTGAATACTAAGAAAAGAGTCATAGTCGCTAGGGAGGGCTTGGCAAGTGATGAAGAAGAGGTAGAGGATCTCCAGGCTATGGAGTAGATTGAGGAAATCCTGCATGCAACCTATGAGAGGAAAAAAAGAGGCCCGAGAACAGGAGGAGAAGATAACCATCCTTTCCATATTAATGTCAGTGTGGAACCCAAAAAACCATGTGTGACCAATACACCAAAGAGAACACCACCATTTTGACAACCAAAGTTCGAAGGAAGTCCGATAGAAAGAAGTACATCTACCACAGGAGAAACAACTGAAGGTTCCAGTTCAAGAAACATTAGTCAAGTATCTACACCGTGCGATAGAGGTAGCAAGTTAGTATTTAGAATGGTAGGACACAACCCCATGATCTGATTACCATAATTTCAAGGAGAAGAATTAGAGGACCCTGAGAATAATTTGTTCATTTGTGCAAATATATGGGAGGCAAAATAGAGCACAGATGAAGATACTAAACTTGCGCATCTAGCGATCATGCTAAGAGACCACACACTAGACTGGTACATGAGTCTAGAAACAAACAGTGCACCTGGGATGATGAGGACACTGGAAGACATTAAGAAGATACTGATAAATGAATTGTAGAAGCTAAGCTCAGAGGATCAATACATGAATGAAATGATCAAGATTAGACCGAAACCAGGAGATTCTATATGGGAGATTGACTAGAGATTCAAGCGATTGAAGGGGAAGTTAAAATACCTTATGACCGAGATGCAACACCGACATATTTTTTTCAACGTACTACTCCCACACCTAAAATATCCCTTACGATAGTAGAATTTTCAGACGCAAGATGAGGCTATACAAGAAACCTTACAGCTGGAAGAGAACCAATACCAGTAGCCAAACCCAACTATTGAAGAATTGAAGGAGGATTTGAAGAACCTAACATTTCAATTGAATCAGAACAAGAACAAGGACAAAGGAAAAGCTATTTTGTGCACCACATGCAGGACAAAAGGACACCAAAAGAACGAATTTCCAATGCTTTCATAGTATATCGCAACATGCATTCCAAAATCGCTACCACGGGGAGGATTGTGGTGCAAAATATGCAAGAAACCGGGTCACGAACCCTATCACTACACGATGATGAAAAAGTACCAGACAATCCCAAATAATTCTTATTTCACATTTTGTAAGTTATTAGGCCACAATGACAAATATTGTAGAACTATGGAGTTGATGTGGAAGAGAACATCAGAAACCTACAGGGTACAGGCTAAAATGATGACTGGGCAAGAAACACCACAGTTCAATCAAGCCCCATTTCCATGCAACACTGCACAATAACAATACAATACTATGCAACAACCATACAATAATTCACAACTGCAGTACAACCCAACACAACCCCAGTATAATACTATGCAGTATAATCTGGCACCACAATACAATGCATCGAGAGGGGATCAAGTAGGCTATCGAGGTAGAGGACGAGCTAGAGGAGGTTTCAAATGTGGTAGAGGACCAGTCACATGTCACAGCTGTCAACAACCATAACATTATGCACAAGAATTCCCACTGATGCCAGCAACTTGTATGTACTGTCGCACATTAGATCACGAGAGAGAGGAATTCTCGAAACTATTAGTAAATATCCAAGAAATGAGAAACCAAAAAAATGAGAATATTTAGTGGATTTCAACCGAAGCAAGGGAGGATGGATGGAACATCAACATATTCACCCGTGGAGGAACAAGGATAGGAAAATACATAGTCTAACAAGAACCCACATAGAACCAATGGGTAAAGAAGAACATGGAACCAAGGAAGTAGTTCGATGCACCCAAAGAAAAAGATACTTTTAAGGAAGCCCAACAAGAATTTTAGAGGATGGACACTGCGATGACTTCCACTGCACAACCAGTCCAGGAAGCCCTAGAATATGAAATGCCACCATCATTGGATCATAATGAAGGAATGCCACACAAGGGACAAGTAAGTACTCTCCAAGACTTTTTACAGTAATGCATCAAAATGTTAAGTGATCCTTCATTTGTGAAAATATTGCAACACATCCTAGAGAAATGTAGCAACGAGACAGAACAAAATCTAGAACTGAAAATCGTCAATCATCTACACACAAGAAGAAGAAAAATTAGGGAATTTAGATTGAATTCTAACATTAGGGATTTCAATATGGGAGATATCATACTGGACCTAGGATCCAAAGTGAATGTGCTACCCAAGAAAACCTGGCAATGCATGGGAGAGCCAACCTTGGGATATTCAAATGTTTAATTAAAACTAGCAAACCAACATAGGGCCATACCAATCGGGAGACTGAAAGGAGTAACAGTAGATCTTGATGGTGTGTGCACTAAAGAATATTTTGAAGTCATCAAAATAGTAGATGACACAACACCGTACCTAACACTACTCAGTCTGGATTGGGAATTTGTGAACTAGACCATAATTAATTTGAATAAAATGAAAATGACATTTGAATATAGGGATTACAGGGTCATGGCACCACTAGACCCATCAGAAGGGGAGAGGTTCATAGAACCCACTTACCTGGACTTAGAGGAAATAGGTCAATTGTACAGAACAACTACACGTGAGGAGGATTATGTAAACCCAACTACAGATGGGGTACTCATTTGGTGTAGTATTACTTCATGCACAACAGATTCAGACACTGGGTGAGAAAACTGGCAGCAGAGACTGCACGATTCACAAAGTATCCATGAGACGATGTGCAAGAATAGTCCATGCAGTATGGTGGATAGGTACAGAAATAAAAAAAACACCCAGTTTCCATGGACTAAATGATTTGGAAACATTATTGACACAATATGAAGATGAAGTACTAGAGAACCAGAGGCTACTAGCACTAGATTTATCACTCAAGGCCACACCCACAAGATGGTGGGGTGCACACAAGGAGACAATCACAAACTGGTACCAATGTAAGAGGTTATTGCACATAAGGTTTGGCACATAATAAAAAAAAACAAATGACAGAGATATGAAGGACTAGGGAAGCCGAAGAATCTCTTGGAGGAATGTGAAACGCTATGGAAAATGACCCCACTAGAGGAATGGCCTCACCACTTCATTCACACATTAGAAGGCATAGCCGCGAAGTGGTATACAAATCAGGAACTGCGTAAAGGAACTACAACATGGGTGGCATTGCAACATAACTTTACCATCACTTTCTCATTCAAGCAAGAGAACCCCAACATATATGCAACCCTGAAATAGATCAAAGGAGTTATATTCATTGAATAATTAGAAACAAAACTTATTTCCAAACAGAAGTAGTGAAATAAGAAGACAGTCAAGGAACTACTGTCATGTTACCTAGTACAGGGGGAAATACCAGATGAAGATGACTTGCACGACATTGAGATTGAATAAGTAGAAGTCGAAGAGATGTGAAGGGACCACCCATAGAATCTAAAGCTATTTCCACGCCAATCAAGGTAAATAATGTTAACATCAGAACAATTGAACATCCCAAAATGGCCAACAATGGAGATTACTAGGATGAGGCAATAGTAGAAAGAATTACATAATTTTTGTGTGAGTACAACGACTTATTTCCTACAACATTTGTAGAGATGAGGGTATAGTAGGAGAAATGGGAAAGATGAAAATAACTCCTAGACCCGAAGTGAGATCGATTAGACAATGACCATATAGATTGAATCCCATATATAAAAATAAAGTTCAAGAGGAGAACGACGGGATGCTTGAAGCCGACATAATCGAACTAGTCGAGGAATCAAACAAGGCAAAGGGATTAGGATATGTGTCGGCTTGAGGAAATTGAATGATGCATACCTACATGAACCATTCCTACATCGTTCATGAATGAAGTGTTAGAGATTGTCGGGGGACATGAAGCTTACTCATTCACTGATGGATTCTCAAGCTACCATCAAATTAAGATAGCACAGGAGGATAGATACAAGACCATGTTCATGATAGAATGGGATCTTACCAATATACAATAATGCCATTTGGACTGAAGAATGCACCAACAATATTCTCAATAGTGGTCATCGCAACATTTAAAGAATTCATCTATCAGTTTCTCGAAGTATACTAGGATGAATGGACAGTATATAGTTTGTTGAAAAACCATGTGGAAGTTTTACACTTGATGCTAAATTGATGCAGACAGTGTCAGATATCACTAAACATAAAGAAATGTATATTTGGAACACTGTTTGTGATACTATTGGGCCATATAGTATGCAAACAAGGGCTATTGGTCGATCCAGCAAAGATCACAGTCATCGTTAATTTACCAATGCCAAAAACAATCCGTCAACTATGAGCGACGTTAGGAAACACAAGATACTATTGAAAATTCATCAAAGGATATGTGTAGATCACAACACCAATGGAAAAATTTCTACAGAAGGATACAAAGTACCAATGGAATGACAACTGTCAACAAGGTCTGGATACCCTGAAGGAAAATATGGTCACTGCATCGATATTAGTATTTCAAGACAGGGGAAAGACATTCCATGTGCATGTAGATGCATCAGTGATATCACTTGGAGCTATCTTGGCATAGCCAGGAGCAGGAGATTTAGATCACCTGATAACATTTGCACGAATAAAAGTATCTGATTCAGAATGAAATAATAACATGACAGAAATACAAGGCCTAGCTATGGTTTACACATTTCATAAGTTCAGACACTACCTATTGGGAAATTTTTTTAAGATGTTTACAGATCACTCAGCCCTAAAATACCTAGTCAACAAGCTAGTGTTGGGGGGTACAATCTATCGATGGTTACTGTTATTTCAAGAATTTTACTTTGAATTAATCGTTAAAATAGGAAAAATAAATGCAAGACTTGACCACCTATCATGGGTCACAAATGGAGAATAACCCGCAAAATTAGAAGAAAATTTTCCAGATGCATAACTATTTTTTTGTACATATTGTTGATGACTACATAGCAGAGATCATCTAGTACTTGAGCATAGGTACCACACCGCAAGATTACACCACTGCACATAAGAAGAACCAGGTATTTCGCACAACCGACTATCAATTGATCGCATGACACCTATATAAAATGGGCACAGATAGCATTTTACAAAGGTATGTGTTGGAGAACGAATGACCAATAATTTTAGCAGAAGCCCACGAGGGATTGGCAGGAGGACATTACACAGGAAAAGCTACCATGCAAAAGGTACTCCACACAAGATTATGGTGGCCAACCATTCAAAGAGACTTGAAAGAGTACTGTTGTAATTTTTAAACCTGTGAAGTAAAGAAATGCATATAGATTCTTAAGCAATACAGAAATTAATCAATGGCTCATACACAAAGTACACAGAGATTTTATACCAGAAACCCTCAACCGGGAAAACCTTTCTTATTTTCATTATATTGAATTTCACCATTCACCATACAATATATAAAATGTTTTTAGGTATTCCGTATATAAAAAAACTCTAATCCCTTAATCCGGGATTAATTTACAAATCCGCTAAAAATAGCAAAATCTGCTAAAAATAACAAAAAAATGCCC
>ML793842.1:174177-185972 GCA_009831015.1 Picea engelmannii
TTTTTTGCAAGATTCTTTAAATTTATAAAAGAAAAACAATAAATATTTTTATGTGCTTTCTTTATCTGCTTCCTAGAAGTAATCATTTTTCCATTGATTTTCATAAGTTTCAATTAAAACTTGCTTCTTGTAAATCATGTAAATAAATGAGACTTGTATATCTTCTATTTAAATACAACTACTATAGTTACATTTGAACATATGTACATATATATAGTGTGTTTATTAATTAGTTAGTTATTTCTCTCTTTTATTCGTTTCTTTTAATATTCTTAGATTGGCTAACGGAGCCATTAAACCCGTTATAACGAGTTACACCAAATGGATTGGGTTATTTAGACAACCCCAAACCAGACTCGCTCTTCCAGTTGACAGACGATCAATTTCGCCCATCAACAGGAGGCCAGAAAAGAGTTCAAAGCAGACCAAGGCTCTTCATCAAAAACATGACCAGAAGTGAGAGAATATGGAATGCCTCAAGCATTTGATCAATCTTCTTTGCTAAGAGAAGGAAAAGAGGTAAACAAACTCATGGAATTTCTATATACTTGTATTAAGTTGATTCAGGATGAGAGCATTGTCCAAGAACTACAAAATTTAATCAGACAGTATGAGCTAGGAAAGACAGACCCTTTACTGAATAGGGCAGTACACCAAATCACTAAAAAGATAAAGAAAGATAAGGAGTTGCATTTGAATGCTCAGATAAGCGAATATAGCATAGACTATGTGGTCCTCAACTTAGGGTCGGAGGTCAATGTCATGACGAAGAAAACTTGGGAACTGATTGGAAAACCTAAGTTGATATATTCCCCTATCAGGCTTAGGATGGCTAATCAGCAAGTTGTCAGTGCCTTTGGTAGATTGGAACATGTCCCTGTGGACATTTAGGGAGTAAGGACGTTTGCAAATTTTGAGGTAATTGAGATATTTGATGATAGTTGTCCTTACCCTGTGCTATTAGGAATTGATTGGGCTTTCAATAACTCCATTGTGGTTGATTTAAAGAAAAAAAGTATGACTTTTGAAATAGATGGCCTTAGGGTCATTGCACCATTAGCTCCAGATGAAGGTCAACGATACACAGATCCCATCAGAGAAGAAGACTGCACATATGAACTGGAAAACATATACAAATTAAAAACCAAACAACAATATTACATTAATCCTATGGCCAATGGAAACCTAAGCTGTTGAAGTGACAATGCATGTTCATCAGACTCAAAAGAAGCACTGGAAAACTAGTAGAATAAAATGTATGAAGCATTTACAAGAATATGTGCCATATTAAGCAGAGAAGTTCGCTGGATCAGAACAACAGTAAGTAACTTACCCACCTTTGATGGCTTGAATCCTTTAGAAACCTTCTTGTCAGACTTTGAAGAAAGTGTACCAATGCAACAAAGATTGTTGGCAATGGATGAGGCCTTGAAAGCAACCTCAGCAAGATGGTGGGGGACACACAAAAACAACAACATAGATTGGGTACAATGGCGTACCTTGATGACATCATGGTTCTCATCACAAGTAGAAGGCTGCGAATTTGGGTACACATGTCGAGGATGCCCAAAGGACAATGTGCGAAGTTGCAAAGTAGCCTGGAGAAACATTCCTCAAGAACAATGGGTACAAAAATTCATTAACACACTGGACATGACACCTATCAACTAGTACCTTCAATTAGAGTTGTGCCTCATCACTACAGATTGGGAAGGTATGACTCAAAACTTTGTAACCACCTTCTTATTTGAAAGTCAATATCCTTCAGTAGATCATGCATTGCAAATTATAAGAAATAAACTATTCAAGGAGGCATCTAACCTCCCTTTGGAGCAATAAGATGACGAATGGACTGCACCTCTCTAGAAACTACAAGGTTGTTACAACATCAATGCTAATGAATATGATGATCCAAGAAAGTTGAACATCATAGAAAGAGAGAAGGCCTATCATGATAGGCACATCAAGAAGAAGGCATTCAAGCAAGGTGATCTAGTATTGGCATATGATAGTAAGTTTATCAAGCATCCTGGGAAGTTCATAATGCATTATCTCGGGCCATATTAGATCGCCTATGTTACAGAAGGAGGAGTTGCACAGTTGAATACTTTGAAGGGATAATGGAAGGAAGGATTAGTGAATGGGAGCCAGTTGAAGTTGACAACCCACTGCCTCACAACTATAACTAAAAGCATAAGGAAAAGGGTCTAGGTACCAGGTGCACTTGAAACTGGGTACTAGACACAGAAAAGATAGTATGCACAAGGAAGGAGAGAAGGCATAGAGAAGAAAGCAAAGACTGCACTATGCAGTCTGAAGTCGAAGTAAAGAAAAAATATCAAATTTGAAGTGCCTCAGGATGATTCATAGGTGAGTGTTAGGGGTTTATTGGCATTGGGTATGGAAGTAAGTGAAGAACAAGGGAGAAAAGGAAAAATGATAACTTCATGGAAGACACAGTGACTATTATTGGGTCGAAGTGAGCAATAGAGAAGAAAATACAGAGCGAAGTCTGAGGAATCAAGTTGTTGGATGAGGAGATCAAGGATGATAGGTAAGAAAGAAAGAAGGATCATGGACAACTCAGAAAGAAGAAAAATCCACTGTTAGATGCTTTGGAGCACTGTGGGAGAAGGAAGGAAAAACAGGCTGGCAAATCCCTAAAAACGTGGGTCAAGTTGACCTAGAGTTTTAGACACCTAGGGTTTTGGTATCTAGGGTTTTGACACCTAGGTTTCGACCTTAGGATGTCGGTGAGTGATTGTAATGTATAAATAAGAACCTATATGAGGAAAGAGGGTTGGTTCGAGTTTGGGGGATCTAGTTGTATTTTTTTGACATGAGTGATTATTTTTGTGAGAGAGAGAAGTGTTGAGTACAAGAGCCTTCTGGTATTGTAAGATCTCTAGTTGGGTGTGAATATCAACCTTCCAACTGGGTGCGCAAGGAGGGGAGATATAGAGAGAAGAAGAGAGAAGATATGTTGGCTAAGAGTGCATAGAACTGTATGCTTCCATATTAATATATCATAAAGCACAGTTCTATGGACATAGACCTAGAGAGAGGGTGAAACACGTATATCTAACCTGTGAGTGTGTGTGTGTGTGACTAATGTTGTGTTATTTTTCCTTGATATACTTTTATTGCATTGATGTGGTAGATCTGATAGATGTGTGGAATAGATATAATCTAATAAGTGATATATGCATGATATATTGTTCTAGTGTTGGATCCACTTGATATTTCCCTTGGTTGTAGACATATCTATCCTGCAACCCCGCCATAGATGCCTCGGGTGAGACTGCATCTACTTTGTAGGTGTATCCAAAAGGGCCAGTAGTTAGGGAATGTTGGTGCAGTCTTGAAGCTGAACCCTGGGTCTTCCCTGTGCCAAAAAGGAGGATCAGACCACTAACCTAACTCTTGAAACTCCCATATCGATCGGCCCGAGCTCTCGTAATCTCCTAAAATCCTCTATATACTCTCATCAACTCACTACAGTAATGGGTACAAATGAGGTGGCATTATGGGCCCACCAACCATGTATAGGCCCAAACTTTCACACTCAGTTATAGAAGCCTAGAGCCTCAGTTTCTTGATCCATGTTTAGCCACAGGATTAGGGTCCCACCATCTACACAGTCACATTCCCCAAGCCACCATCTGCAGTTGGCCCCAGGGGAGAATTTTTCTCACATCACATCCAGGTATGCATGCTAATGTTCAAAATTATCAAATGACTATTATATATTCTTTATCATAAGATATTCTTCACGATGAGTATTTGTTTTTAATGTGTGTAGGTACTTGGTCATCACAACCATCACTTCTCCTTCAGGTATATGTTTGACACTGGCAAGTAATCATTCCCTCTGAATATAAATTTCATCTCCCAATCACAACCTCTGACACTCACCTTTAGGGTCCCTACATCTGGCTCTGTAGTACCTTAACCTCTATTACATATTGGTACTATCACCTGGTAGCACTCACCCCCACATGAATTGTCCCATTCATAGTTCCCTTCTATACTTTGACACTCATGCTTCTTTCACCCCCTAGGGATGGGAGTCTCGATAGTCTTATGAACTTTCAAAAATAAGCCACATATTTCTTCTCATCATGTTTCTATCTTTTCTAGTGGACTCCCAGGATATCTCATCTTAGTTCTATCCGACCGCACCTTCACAGTGTCATTAACCTTGCATTTCATACACAACCCATTTTCCCATCTACAGATTTTCCTCCATTCATTTCCCTCATACAGAAACCCAGCCATGGCCCCCCCACCCTCCAACAGTTCTCTTCACAACTTGTTCCCTCACCGGCCAAGCCATCTTGCATCGGGGCACCCATCTGTGTATCTGTACACTCATCCCAAATTATTCTTTATTTATTTAGTAATTGTAAAAATCCTTTGTTTCCATCATTTACTCATCTTTTTGTTGTCACCCTTCATGACCTTCTTTTCCTGACAATGCAACCCATGTCTCCCTTGTTTGGGGCATCCATTCTCCTTTTCTCATTTTGACATCATTCATAAACCTCGACTATCCTAGAGTCCAAGTAACCCTGATCTTTGAGTTTTTCCAATTTGTCATACTTCTAGCACAATTCAACCCCATGTCTAGTCATCCCCTTGACACTAGATATAGTTTTACAGTTGATGTCAAACATCCTTCAAACATACCCCCAACCAAGGGTTGTATCGAGTCTCACTGCATCTTGACTTCATTCATGTTTCCTATCAAATATTGATCTTATCTCCGTGGATTTAATGAATACATTTTCTTCTTGGAGTTGTGTCTCCCTTCCTGTCGACATCAACACAGTTTCCAAATGGGAGACAATATCTTGACTCTCATTACGTTTACAATACAGAGTCTCAGATGAAACAGAGAGAAACATCATTTATCTTTGATTACATTGACCCCCATGACATTCAATTTCAACAAAATATCATGTTACGGTGGGTCTTACTACATGATTATTCTCGTTATTTTATACCAGTCGAAGACCTATGAATTTGTTATTCCATCAATGCCTATGAGTCATCGAAACGTCTTACAGAGGTCCTTGCCTCTTTTCAGACTATGTTCACCATTCTGAATTATCATCTACCATGATCAAAATGCCCCGATGGGCATTGCAGTTATCTACATCAGCACACCACTTCAACTACTGTCTTACATTTTGAGTTATATGACACGAGCATGGGGTATGCCCACCTCATTTGTATACATATTTTTTTTTCTACCTAGAGAAATATTTGGGTCCCACAGTTTCCCGTCTCCCTCCGATGGATCTCTCTTACAGTTCCTCTCAACACTCTTCATTACAACGGAAATCTCAGTAGAATAAAATTTGATGTATTTCAGTTATACGTATGCTCCTAACCTCACACATCAGGGGGCATATGTTATCACTGAAATTCCATCTACAACATTGCATGGAAATGGTTACAAAAATACAACAATACCAACAATTATTAGTTCACTTGCAACACCAAAATGCATTTCAAAAGGAAAAAAATATACAATTGGGAAACAAATTGACATGTGCAAACTCACTAAAGGAAGAATGTGCATAGTGTGTGGGCCAAAGAAGCCCGTAGAGTGAACAATGTGCAGTATGCATGATTGTGTATGAGAAAAGCCACACACTCCTGTGAATGATGCATTTATGGTTGTTGTCGGCCCCTCAACCACTTATGGACAAGATCCCAACTTGATTTGACCTTCAAATCTGAGCTAAATCTGAATAGGGGGTTGGTCAAGGACTAAAGGGTTCCCTAAAGGGCCCCTTGTTCACACTAAGAACCAGTTGAATATTTCCTTGAAGAAATTATATAAATATAAGCCATGGGTGCACTAAGAAACCAAGATCTTCATAGTATTGTTATGTTGCCTCAATTCTCCCTTGAGAATCCTCTTTTCTCCTAGGAGCATTCTAGTATCATTCCAATAGTCCATTCCACTCACCTCTTGAGGGGATAGACATCGATTTTCTTCATCATTTTCCATTTTTCTTCCATTGTAAGAATATCTCCCAAGTAGGGAACCAAAGAGCCCTCCCAATAAGGAAGAGGAGACTCATAAGTCCTCATTTTTCTCTATGGTGTTTTTCCAAATAACATAGCTATCCATTGGTTGCATATTCTTGGTCAATGTTTGATTGTTTATGGTTCTAAAAGTTTCTTATGCATTCTAGTTTTATTTATTTAATTGTTTTTAGCTTGTTTATTTGTTTATTTCATGTGTTTGGTTTGTTTAATCCATGCACTAACCTCTGTATTTTCTAGAATACCCAAGTAGGCATGAAAGGACCCTTGTTTTTCTCACCCAAGTGACAAAACAAACACAACAACTACCACAATCACTCCCACTGTAACTATCACCATCACTGCCACTGTCACATCAAACTTTCCAACCTGTTATTGTCACATCAACCTATCCAACCTATCACTATCACATAAACATGTCCAACCTTTTATTGTCTCATCCACGAAACCAGATCCACTCTCAACCGCATGAAAATCATTCCAATATCACCAAGATCATATCTCAAACCATATTCCCAACATCACCACCAAATGAATCTACCAAGCATGTACCAAGATCACCACATACCATCACAAGATATATGTCTCAACCAAGTACCAACCTATACCATGCATCAAGTTGTACCTCAACCTGTACCGTCAACCACGTACCATAAAATGTGCATCAACTATACCAAGTATCAATCCTATACCATACCATGTGTCAGCCATACACATCAACCACGTATCACATCTTATACCACCAGCCTATCATAACATGTAGCAACAACCTATCACATTAATGTCATCACCCAATCATATCTAATCACATAGATCTCATACCAACTATCACAAGTGTATAGATCAAATCATGTACAATTGTCTCTCTCTAATCATGTGCCATACATATACAAACATCCATAAACCATGTATAGTGAACACTCACATTTACCATGCATCAAACCCTCACTGTTATGAAGACTTAATCTATATCGATAACTTCACCAACACACCTTAACTAAAAACCCTCAAACATGTACCAATGGATACAAGATATGACTCAACAATATACCCAATAAAGTGTTCCAACAATGTACCTCTCTAGATCTACTTCATGCAACATATACCATACATTCAATAGTCCCTCAAGGTAAAATGCTCAATATCCCATGTCCATATCCAAAGAAATCACCAAAAGACGAAATTCATTACAATCATATAACATACCTTTTTGGTCCTGTAGATAAATATATTATACCTTAATACTATGACACTTCCTATAGCCTCTCCCCAACTTCTGCAACTAGAAAGAAACTTCTTCCTTTAGATTTAGTATTGCCTCACATGATGGATGCGAGTGTCAAGTGGGGCCTCACATGACAGGGTGTAGGAAACTTGTGGGGATGCCTCATGAGACATTTACTATCTGACCCATGAGGATGACCCTAATCAGGGGTTTTCGTGTCTTTCCCACTCTCTACTGTAACTATGAAACTTTTTCGTAACTCTTCCTTCGCTTCCTTAGACTTACCCAACTTCAAATATGTCAATGAGTACTTGAAATAAACCTTTCAAAAGATAGATATTGAATATACTCAATAGGTGCTAATAGGAGTCTCTTTCCCTCTTATTTACACTCTCCAAGTGCCTTCCTTTAGGGGTCATCTTATAACTTTTACCCAACTTCCTTCTTTTAGGGATTACCCACTTTCGCATTGCAACTACTTTGCCCATAATTAGTAAACTCACCACTTCTTGTTGCAACTAATTTATTTTTAATTATTTTCTTATTTCAACAACTTTAACCATAGTTAACTCCTAGTTGCAACCACTTTGACTAGTAAACTTCTTAATGACTTTCTAGGAGCTTCTAGAATAATTGACTTCTTTGTTGACTTTCTAGGGGATTCTAGATAACTCATGAGTGTCCTCCAACTTCACAAACACATATCTCCTCAACCATGATGAACCATGTGATGTACCACATATCACTGAAAACGACATGACTAGTAATATCTATCTATCATAGTATTTTCTGCAATTACATTGACCTTCATGTCGTTATTCCTCAAAAAACTTTCGGTACCATAACCACACCTTCAAGGCTACATGTAGACTACATAAAATGTACCCAACTAACTCACCATCAATCTCGATCATACAAATGTCAATCATTTTCCAACATCTCTAGACCTCTCCAAGGGTTGGCATTAATATCTAAGGGTTGAAATCAATCTATAATATTTGACATCAATAAAAACCAACTATCCAACACTATCATCACCTCTATAATTTCCTCATCTAAGTAGAATATGTGAGAAGAAGAGGTGATGGAATTAAGAGATGCATGGGTTAGAGTGAATGAATACTTGATTCCATAGATGTCACGTGTTTATGACATACTAGTAGGTACTATGGATCCTACTAATGTTGAGACCTTGGCTAAGGGGCAGTTATATCCCTTTCCTCGTGTGATGGGTAGGAATCAATAATTGAGGGAAATGAGTGGCTTCTATGGGATATAGGACCAATATATCTGGATGCATTCATGCATGTCATGGGCTCTAAGATGAGGGGAAATATCCTATCAAGGATGTTATAGGGAGTTAACTAGGGTAGGTGGTGGAATCCTCTCCTAATGGGGCAAGCAAAGTGAGACTAGAGTGGAGGTTGTGATTCTTGTTTCTCTTATTTGTGGGAGAGACTTGTCAAGTGGCCTGAGCTTGGTCATGCGATGAATTGAATTCTCAATGATTGTTAGGAATGGGTAACTCTAATGATTGAAATGCCAAAAAACATTATACATGTTACTATTTCATGACCTCACTAACATGGAAATGTAATAAATAATGGTTTACCTAGTTCTCTTACCACTGGAGGCTATGGTACCAGTTGAAGAGTTGTATTGGGTTGATCCTTAATAACTGTTTGAAAAACTATGACCAACATTGTTTAAAATTGATCTAAATTTGGACAATGGTGAGTGTAATGGTTATATGTTGAGAATATGACACATTGATGGTTTTTCTGAAAATCCTTGTTGCAAACCTAGTTAGTTTCCCTCAAGGGGATGTGGAAGTACCCACATTAGCGATGGATGGAAATAATGGTATTGTTGTCGGGGGATTGATACATTTCCTTAACTATAGAAATGCAGGACATACATTTCCTATAAGAGAAAGAGCTTCATTAAATTATCTTTTTTAATAATTACCTTTAGAGATTTCTTGTCATCATCACTTAATGCTTTGAATTTCTCAGCAAAAGGTATAACATATCCATCAATTACAAGTTCCCATAAATCTTTAGTGATACATATAAGTTGGATGTGTTTTCTCCATTAAAAATAATTTATGCCAACAATTTTAAGAAACACAATAATTCTTGTCTTCGTGAGAGAATAAAACTATAGTGAACATGTGTAAAAGAAACACAGTTTGTACCACTTTACCTCGGGATGAGAAATAACTGTCTAAAAATCAGGACTCAACCACCATCAAATAAATATTTTATTAGTTTAAGAATACAAAGAGAGATAGAAGCTCAACTGTTTCAAACATTACAAGCATATATCCTTTCAAAATTAGGTGAAGAACAATATGTTATCTTTTACACTCATTGAAACATTTCAATCTTGGAGAAATTTTCAAACACTTTTGAATATTTAATTACACTTTTTAATGCAAAAGTAACCCAAAATGGCCAACTAATGATCTAAATTAACCATAACTTTGTAAAACTGTATTCATGAATTAAGAAGTATATGATATAAGACATTGAATTGGAAGATTTCATGGGTATTAATAGGTCCTTTATAATCTTAAGCAAGTACATGCATGGAACAAATAACGGATGCACCAAATGCCTCTCAAGCAACTTGCACCAAATTCCTCTAAAGAAGCTGCATCACTCCCTCTTCCTCACTAATTTTATTCTCTATATTCCACATGATGCAATTACTATGTGCAATGAAACAAAACTACCACTCTTCTGTTGAGATTTTTGTTGGAAGATTGGTTGTTGTCATTGATGTCAACCCTAGTCATTGGTTTTGGACCACAATATTGATGAAGGTATTTGGACATGAAGGGAAATGCGCATGTAGAAACAAAACCCATAGATGGATAGTATACATCATGTTGTTTTCGGTGGTAGGTGGCACATCACATGGATCCTCATGGTTGAGGAGAAACAAATTTTTGAAGATGACAAAGTGAATTGAAGAAGGAAGTACATGTAGGCACTGAAGATAATTAAAGAAAAGAATTAGAAAATAAGAAAGTGTCAGGTCGGCCCTAATGTTAAAAGGAAGTGACATAAATGGTATAAATTCATATAATTATACATTCATTTGATACACAAGTTGAATTTTAGAGGAAAGCAGAAGTAAAGAAGGTCAGATTTCAAGGGAGGATGAAGTCTTTTGGTGATGTGTTCTAAGGTGTGTTATTTACAAGTCATCTTACCATTTTCACTAAAACATTTTTTATAGAATGCTTCAAATGGTGAGATTTATATGGTATTGAGAACACATATCAAGGTATCTGTGGTAAAATATTCAGCTCTTTGTTCACTATAATGTTGGAGATACACTCTGGGGAAGATAGTGTTTTTTACTAGTCCTGAAGCTAGTCAATAAACAGGTGTTCCAGGTAAAAGCGTCATAACTTATTCATAGAGAATACAAATGAACTAGGACCAATTTCATTGGAATGAGTATAAACTTTAGTTTCTTTTGTGTGAGTTTTAGAATCTAATGTTAAATATTGAGCACGGGGCATTCTGTACAAGTTTGATCTCTTGAATAAACCAGAATTGAACAAGGTCTATCATTCTCTCTATAACTTATTTTTGGGGAGGATTCAAGGAGTGAAACTTGGAGAAGTTTCAAACAACACATTTAATAATATTATCTATAGGATCAAAGTATTCCAAGAATTGAAGAATTACAAAAATTGAAGAAGTCTCAGAAAGCATTATTAGGTTCTATGTGATGGTTGGTTGATGGTGATGATTTAATGTAAAGTTTTGTTATCTCTAATATACTCTTGGGTGGAAGGAAGGGGAAAGGATGGACATTTCAAAACTCTCTTGATATTGGAGGATTGTATATTCCTCTTGGAGTTTTATCCCTCCCTTTACATTTGGAAGTTGTACCTATCTTTGTAAGTCATTACCTCCCTTGAGCAATAACTATTGATTATTTCTCATATATTGTGCATGGTGTATTGTGGTGTATTAGTGTAACTCTTATACTATTTTTCATTTCTCATTAGATATAATTGAATGGTTTGAGTATAAAAAGGTTTTAAATTATACTTGATACTGATTCACCCCCCTCTCAGTATCAACAATTGGTATCAAAGCAGGTTTCCTTCAGAACAGTTTAACCATTGGAAGGAAAATCTTGAGAAGAGATGGATGACCATGAGTACATTTCAAATGGGATTCAAATATTTGATGGAAGAGATTATTCATAATGGAGTGATAGAGTGAAAACTTACCTAACATATTTGGGAGTATATATTTGGTACTCGGTTGTAAATGGCTATGTAATCTCAAATAATGCTCCAACCAATCCAAATTAGAAGAAGCTTATGAGTTGTAATTCAAAATCCAGACATGTTATTCTAGGAGCATTGACACCAACTATTTCTAGCAAAGTGATGGGTTGTAGCACTGCTAAAGAGGTATGGGACAAGCTCAAGAGTATCTACGAAGGTGATTCAAAATTTAAGTAGGTCAAGCTTCAACGA
>ML793843.1:0-20870 GCA_009831015.1 Picea engelmannii
CTCTAAGACTATCTTGAAACTCTCTTGCCTACCTCTTCTTATCTATATATAGGATCTCTTATCCTATAGGTGGGGCCATCTCCTAACTGTCTCGTCAGACCAATCTATGAAATTTTATCTTTACACTTGACATACTATAAATCTTTGGTTATTGGGGGACTAACTGGTTTCCTATACTTTTGATTGTGAGGTGTCACAATACTTAGGTGTGGGGGAGGGGTTCATGAGCTAACAAATGATCATTGCCTAGATAAATAAATCCTTGCAAGAATTTTTGTATTATTTCCATGATACAAGTTATTACATTGACCGTCATTTTTATTTTTGAAGTGCTAAACTCCTATGTGCTATAAATTATTGAACATATACTTAACATACCACTCTTTATCGGTTTATATTTCATTACAAGTTGCATATTGTAGGTTTGACAATACATGTTTTATGCTTGCTATAACTTGTTCATTGTAGGTTTTTGACATTATATGTCATATGAAAGAAGATTGAGTGAGCATGGAGCATTATGCCTCTTCTCATTAACTACTGTGATTGTCAAAAACATTTAAAATTTGCAGTCTATCCATTATAAGAAGTGAAAATGCATGTAACATAGAGGTACCAGATGAAGTTCCATATGAGGTGTCGTATGAGATGTCGTATGAGGTGTTGAATGAAGTGTTATGTGAATTTCATACCAGTAACTATCTTAGATTCCAAGTAATTAGAAATCAATTACATTCAATTGAATTGGTTGTAGGTATTGATTGAAGATGCTTCATATGTTTATGATCAAATGTCCAAGTCAAAAGACTTGGACATTGATCTAACCATGCATCATTACATTGCTCCAAAAATGAGCCTTTGAATTCGAAAATTCCCACACATGGTAGCTCGTGCGCACATGTGGGTAACCTACTCCACTATAGGTGCATTCAAAATCGGGTTGGGCACTCTATTATCTCAATTCGCCCTTGCCATTTGCTCTACCCTACATTAAGAAATCACGCCCAATCTCTGCCAATTCATCCCCTGCTCAAATCACGTTCGGCCCATGCCCAATTTGTATCATCTCTTGGCCCAATTACGCCCTTCCTTGGTGAATTCCACCTCTGTCACAATGCCCAGGAGATACAAACCTTCTTCCTATGAAGATTTGTTTGCCATTCCCGAATTTTCATAGTGCAGAGAAGTGTTTTTGCGCGCAAGTTGGGAGCCATTTTTGTCTAGCTTGTAGGGCCACAACGACGGCCTCTCCATGCAATTTGTAGTGGGTTTCGATGGTAAGACAACACATGTAGGGTCTCTTACCTTTGAAGTCTCAGAAGAGTCCATTGCTGCAGCAACAAATCTCCCAAGAATGGGAGATAGATGGTTCAAAAACCACCAATTGTCACGCTCAAGTTATAACAGGGTGTTCAAGCCTGAATTCCAGAATATTTCAGGAGAAAAAGGATATGCTAAGGAGTGGATAAATTTAGAATTTATCAACCCCCTCATCTTCATCACAAGGTTAATTACATGCGAAGGTAGATACTCCACCTTCAAAGCTTGTCATTTCTGATTGTTGGCTCATTTTCTGTTCAACAAACCTTTGAACTTCCCCTTCTATTTTCTCAAAAGCTTGGAGAAGATGTCCTCTCAGGTGAGGAAGAATGTGACTAACCCCCACAACATTCTCTTTCACCATGGCTTTATCAAACTCCTCATTCTAGCTAAGTTAGAGAAACAGGGGAAAACTTGGGATGCCTTTATCTACGAACTTGCAAACCCTCACTTGACAATTAAGACCGGCAAAAAGCCACTTAGCCTAAGAACTATCTCTCCATCCAAGTCTCACTCTCCAAGAACTCCAAACTCTCTTACACAAACCCTCTCTTTTTTGGAACAATACAAAGAGATTGTTGATATCCCTGCTTCCTCCTCAGGTAAAAAGACCAAGAGAAAATACCAAAAGAAGCCTATTGTTAACCCCCCAATGCCTTCAATTTCTCTTGATCCCCCACCTAAGAAGCTCCAAGAAGTGATCCAACAAGACTTTCCCATCATTCCCACAAATAGAAGCGGAGCCAATCGATTTGGTAAAGGAGCCTTTCGAAAAAGTACCTGGAGCACAAGAACAAAAACTTATGCAAAACCTTCACCGACTTCGGATCCTATCCAAGTGCCCTCTGATCTTGAGAGCCCTCACAAGAGACCTACAGAAGTTTTTGTGGAGGGATTAGAGCCACTAAGAAAGAAAAAATCAAAACCTACCTCTCCTTACCAATCCCCCATAACTCCTACTTCACCCATGCCTACCCTTGATCCTAAGACTGATAGATTGTTCACATCCCTCAAAGGATCTAAGCCTTCCTCGGAGATCCCCAATTCTGCCCTAGCCATTGAGAAGCTACAAAAAGAAAATTCTCAACTTCTCCAACAGTTGGAAGAGAGGAAGACAATAGACACACACCTTCATCATGATAATGTTGTCCTTCAAGAAAAGGTCAAATCCCTTCAATGGTTGGTTGATGAAATGACTAAATCTAACCACAGCCTTAGAGAACAATTGAAGCAACACAAGAGGCACAAGGCTAAGTCTTCACAACAATAAGGACAAGCTTCCAAAGTTGATCCTCCTCAGCAAGCCTAGTCATGAGGGGTAACTTCTTTTTGTTTGCAGTGGGACCTGTAAAATCGTAAGTGTGGGGGTAATGTTGGGCCCGAGATATGATCACTTTTATGACGGTTATTATACACTTTTTCTGCATGTACATATGTGTTTTTCATATTTTGAAGGAGCTTTTTGAAGAATTTTATGTTAAGACGGTATGATCTCCACCAGGTACGTGTGATTCATGTTTAATGTAATTATTGAGTATAATTCATCGTGTTTTATGATTATCAAGATCTAATTCAAGTTTTTCGGGTGTTACAGGGAAAAAATGCACCACGTTTCTACTTCCGGCACTCCTTCCAACACTCATATCGGTACCCGATCCGACACTCTATCTAGCACTGCGTATTGCACAAAAACAGAGGGCGACTTGGCAGTTATGGTATTGGCAGCCAGTGGTGGGTGAATCGGGAACATGGGTTTTTTTCATGCTTTCCCCCTCCAGCTATTGAGCTCCCGACAACTCAGTTTTGGTTGTTCAACTGAGCAATTATTGGCTTGCTCTGTTTTAGCAATTAGGGCATCATTTAATGCAAATTTCTGAATTTAGAAGTGGTTCGACCCTCCTGTGGTCGACCAATTGGTATGTAAACATTATAAATACCACCGAGGTGGTTAGATGATTGTTAAGCAGTAGAAGCATTGGTGTGATAGACAGAAATACGATTTTACTCTATTTCCTATTTTACATTGCCAGCTTATATAAGAACTGGGTTTTTGAGTTTTCATGGTGAATTCAAATTGTTGAGTTCATGGTGTGCTTTTAGGAAGTAACCATGACTTGCTAGGGGGCCCACCAGCAGTATGGTAACTGTCTTTGTGTTGTTCATTCATTTTATGATTTAGGTGTTCTCTTTATTTTTTGTACATGCATTATCATTTTATTAATTAGTTTGTTGTTGTAGTTTAATTGTTTTGATTCTCTTTTGCAGGTTAGAATGAAGGATTGTGTTAGCATGCATTGATCTTGTAGTTAGGAACGGATTTGCAAATCCCTAGACTAACCCCATGCGCAATTAGAT
This sequence comes from Picea engelmannii, assembly GCA_009831015.1. Taxonomy (NCBI): domain Eukaryota; kingdom Viridiplantae; phylum Streptophyta; class Pinopsida; order Pinales; family Pinaceae; genus Picea; species Picea engelmannii. Next base: position 3,676 of record ML793843.1, read on the forward strand.
ATTAGATTATTCTTTTATTTATGATTTTAGAATCAAGTTTAGAACAGAGTTTTACTTGGAATAGAACAGAGTTTTTATTTGAGTTTTCTTCTTCGACAAGGATTTGATGGATGGATAGGATTTAATATCAGTCTTTAATCATAGATTGCTTATTTAGTTTTTACATAGATCTTGTTTACTTAATTGTTGGCTAATACATTTGATAGTTTACTTTTTAAATATCATGTCTTGATTTTTGTTCTTAAGCACTCTCTTATTGTAGTTTGGATTATTAGAATAGATCTAGCATAGTTTCATTTCATGTTATTTCCTTCCTAGAATTAAGTTGTAATTGTAGTTCTTAGTTAACGATTGAGTTAAGTATGAGTTTTTCTTACATAGTATAGAAATACAATGATGATCTTGTTATATTGTTGATGGTTAATAAATGAATATGTAGGGTAATTGACGATTGTTTTTGTCATGGCTAAATTCTCGTTGGATTGTTTAATCCATACCTTTCACTTTGCTATTGAGATCAGTGTTGAACTTATATCGCTTGAATTGTCCTTTGTTTTCAAGTGTCATCGAGATATCATCTGACACTAAAGACATTCACACAACCACCAACATTATATTTGAGTTTTTCGTAGATCAAAGGATAGTTTCTTGCTTTTGTAGATTAGAAGATATAGTTTCTTGCTTTCATAATTTAGAAGATAGTTTTATTGTTGTTGTAGGATAGATAGTCTTTGCTTTGATAGATCATATAGTAGTTTGCTTATCATAGATTAAAGGTTAGTTGCTAGTCTTTCTTTCTTCCAAGTAAATAGATTTCCTTTTTATGAATTAAAAATAGCTTTGAAGTTTTAAGAATATAGTCCACTTGCATCTTAGGCTAGATAGTTGTTCAATGAGAAGTTTTAGTTTGATTGCTTGCATTAGAAGTTATCTTAGAGTAGTTAGTTTTCTATTTTCTTCAATAGGCTAGCTAGTTGTTTTTCTTACTTGTTTATTTGCTTTAATAGGTTAGTTAGTTGTCTTTGCTTACTTGTTTACTTTCTTTAGTAGGTTAATTAGTTTTCTTTACTTGCTTGTTTATTAACTTTCTTCCATAGGATAGTTGCTCATTGAATTAGGTTGGCCAGTTAAAGTAGTTTTCTTTTGTCATTTGCTTATTGTTATGCTTAATAGTTGCTTTTGCTTATTGTTATGAACTAGTTTGCTTCAAGTACAGTTTTCACTTGTTTTCTTAGAACTATCCATCGATCCTTGGTCCAAAAGTACTTAGGTTACCTAGTTTAAAGTTGCTTAGTAGGGTTTTCTCATTAGATAGCTTTGCTTGAGTAGATTAGCTTTAGATAGCTACCTTCCTTAGTTAGACGATACTCCTACTAGCCCTTCTACCTTTGGCATATATTTTGCTACAACTATAAGTTTACTTACCCTGGGTTGACAATTTAATTGAGGGTTTTTATCGTGTTTTTAGTGCATATATAACACCCATCACCTATCCCAAGTTGTTCTTAAGGGCGGATGTTAGGATATTTAGACACTTAGGAGTTAGTTAAGATAAACTTGGTCTAATGTGTCATTAGGTAAATGTGTGTTTCTTAGTGTGTTTCTTTAGTATGCATTAGTATGCATTTGTAGTTAGGAAATCCAACAGTCACGATATGTTCCCAACATAGAGTGATCTAACGGTTCATATTATCCTCGATCTTAACGACCATTGATTTGTGGCTTAACACCTGATTGGTCTATGATCTCTATTTAAAGAGCATGGAGGGTCATTTTCCGATGATCGATTGTGAGAAACTCTCTTGTAAAATCTCTCTGTAATCTTTTTCTTTGGCATTAATAAACTTCTCCAAGTTGTCGGGTTGGCGGGGGCCGTAGATATTTTCCCGTAGGGGTTTTACCAGGCCAAAACATTGGTGTGTTGATATTTGATCTAGTTGTGTGAGTGGTTACTGAAGGTGTTTGTCCTCTGTTGGAATACATGTGTTGTCGAACAGTTGGCCCCATGGGGAACATAATATATAAGGTTGTAAGTAGAGAGATAACAAAGGAGAGGCTTGTTAGATATTCCTCAGGAGGAATCTTTGTAGAGGAGAAAGTTGTAGAATATGTATTATAGTTTTCCCAGTTTTGTAATGGAGATTGTGTCTTTGATGTCTATCATGTAAATATCCTTATATATTTATGAGGAATCAATGGAAGATCAATATTTTTTTAGTCATACTTTTCTTATCTGTGATGCTTGTTATGATATTTAGGGATTATCTACAATATTTAAGTGATCTTTAATTCATCTCTTTGATAATGTTTGAATCTACCTACAAGAAAAATTTATATTTTAGGTTTTTTTATGAGTAAAAAATCATTGTATTGTTATTTTTTGTGGAAATGACATACACATTGACAAGATCCTTTCTATTTTTAACGTTATCAGCCATTGACTTTATAGTCTACCTCTAACATATAAGACTATAGCCTATGCTTATGAATTTGACTCTTACAATCGTCCTTATACATGCCACTCTTTAAAAAGATAGTTCCATAGCTTCATATTGATGATGAGACAAAACCATGAGACAAACTCTCTCCAAATTTACATAAACAAAAATTAAAAAAAGACCAAAAATCAATTCATCAAAAAATATGTAAGAGTATTAAATCCATAAGAGTATGGTCCTTAATCTCATGAACAAGCAAAAAAACTTCCTCCAAAATGAGTGCTTCTTTTGATAAATGATCATCTGTGTGGTTGAATTCTCGGTAGACATGAGCAAAGGACAGCTCTTAAAAAACTATTTTATTTTCCATAAACCTATTGAAAATAGGCCCCGAATCCAAGTTAGAAATGTTACTTTTACCATTTTCCCAATCCATTAGAAGTTTGGAGTCACCAAAGACCTATAGCCTCTTAACTTGCCTATTTACTACAACCTTAATTAGGATCCAGATGGCATAGAATTCTTCTCTATTTGTTGTGACCAAACCTGCCCAATGTTGTATTATTATACCTTAGATTTGAGTTGTGCAAGTTGTTGGGGATGTTTTTTTATCATAGTAGACATGATCATGTTGTTTATTTTCCAATTTCAAGTTTAAAAAGGGTGGTTGTGCAAAAGAGGCAAAGCTTGTCCTGTGATTTGCAAGGTATAAACTACACTAAGTGACTAAATGAAAACGCACGCCCAAGCTTCCCTGTAGCTCCAAAAGTGGTTTTATAAGTTTTAAGATGGATTTACATAAATTGTGATTTACCTGTGCATATAAATTTCAATTGAATAACATGAGAGGTTTCTTTCGTGCACCAAGAATTGGGATTTCATGTAAATTTAAAGGAAAAATTTCCTTAGCCTCAAATGCACTCCCTAGTCGCAAATTTGAGCCAACTTTGGTGGTTCATGATCTTGCACAAGTTGTAGTTTTTTATTTCACACCTATATATAAAATTGTATTGGAATTTTGAGACATAAACCTACCTTTTTTTTCACGCAGAAAAAAACATATTCACTATTATTCTATTAGAAATCAAGTGAACCTTTCGAATACATATGGATAAAAAAACTGACAATCTCTTGAAAGCTCAACAAAAGTATTGATAGTTTAACATAAGACTTTAAACTATTTAAAATCTATTCATGTTGACTTTAGTCTAGGAGGTGCATGCTAATACAAAATATAATAAGTGCGTGTCATGAAAAAAAACTTTACATCTAGAGCATAAGGTCATTTGATGTTTCTGGCTTTAAAATAGAAGGTATATATATGCATTAACTACATTTCCTTTTATAGATTCCTAAAAAAAAAGCCATCTTGTAGGACATTTCAGCTCCTTTTTGGATAGTGTATCTGCTTCCGTTTTGAATTTCCTGTGTACATGCATAAATTTGATTCCTTCAAACTTATCTTTTAGACTCCTGATTTGTTCTTTCCAGGTGTTTAGATATAACAGGTTTGGATTTGATTTATCATTAATCCAGTCAATTGCCACCTTTGAATCTCCAGCCACCATCATCTTGCTTATGGATAATCTAGAGGCAAAGTGTAAGAGACCCTATAATCCCAAGATTTTTTCCTTCATATCGTTTCCTTTACCACCAGCAGAATGTGCTCTGAATAAATGATCTGAATTAATTTTGAGAAAGATACCTATGCCAAAAATATCATCAACAACTGCACCATCAAAGAACCCTATTGGATTATCATCAAAGAAAATTGGATTAAGAATGTAATCAATTTTGTCAACTTCACATGCCCCATTGAGTTCTTTAATTGAAAGAAGGATTTTTGTGACTATTTTGGAATACTACTTGTGCCAATTCTCAAATAATAATTTATTCATATACTTCCAGATGCCCCAAAAGAAAGGGAATATGCCACATCTTTGGGTATTGTGTGAACCATTGTAACATATTATCTTCTAAAGAGGAACAACTCCAAGCTTCTGGGATTTTGAGATAACTTAATATATCTTTCTAGATGGATTGTGTAGTTTCACAATGCAGAAAGACCTGATGTGCATAAAGGATAAAAATTGCATTATAAAACCAAAGTGCCAAATTATCAAACTTAGCTATATTAAATTGCATGCCCAAAGTTGGCTAAGGACCAATCATCTAGGATTTAATTTTGAAATTGATCATTCCAATATGTATAACCTATTTGTACAATTAGTAGTGCATTTACACTCCAAAAATGATGATTTCTATGGACAAAAATTCATGGCATTTTGAAAAATCGGAGGATGGTGGGTTAGGAGATAAACCAAGGTCAGTTTTGCATTAAGAGTCATTCAAGACTCTTCTATGTAAAAATAGGCAAGAGATGCATAGTAAAACCCTGGAAATGAAAAAATTGCTTGTAAAAAGTAACCCAATGTTGTATTATAACTTATATTTGAGTTGTGCAAGTTGTTGGGGATGTGGTTTGTCGTATTATACCCCCTCTTGTTGTTTATTTTGCAATTGTAAGTTTAAAAAGGGTGGTTGTGAAAAAGAGACAAACTTTCCCTTGTAATTTTCAAGGTATAAAATGTACTAAGTGAATAAATGAAAATGCACGCCCAAGATTCCTTGTAGCTCGAAAAGTTGTTTTATAAGTTTTAAGATGGAGTTACATAAATGGTAAATTTACCTATGCACCTAAAGTTCAATTAAAGAACACGAGAGGTTTATTTGATGCACCTAGAATTGGGATTTCATGTAAATCTGAAGGGAAAACTGGCTCAGCCTCAAATGCACACCCTAGTCTCCAATTTGAGCCAACTTTGACAGTTCATGATCTTGCATAAGATGTAGTTTGTGATTTCACATCTGTCTATAAACTTATATTGGCATTTTGAGACATAAACCTACCTGGTGTGCATAAAGGATAAAAATTGCATTGTAAAACTAAGTGTCAAATTGTTAAAGTTGGCTATATTAAACTTCACGCCCAAAGTTCGCTAAGGATCACTAATTTAGGATTTAATTTGTAAATTGATCATTGTTATATGTATAACCTATTTGTACAATTAGTAGTGCATTTTCACTCAAAAAAGGATGATTTCTATGCACAAAGAGTCATGGAATTTTGATGAATGAGAGGAGGGTGGGTTAGGAGATAAATCGAGGTCATTTTGCATTAAGAGTCATAAAATACTCTTCTATGAAAAAATAGGCAAGAGATGCATAGTAAAACCCTAGAAATTCAAAAAATATTTCTAAAAAGTAACCCAATGTTTTATTATACCTTAGATTTGATTTTTGCAAGTTGTTGCGGATGTGGTTTATCATAGTATACATACTCATGTTTTTTATTTTGCAATTGCAAGTTTAAAAAGGGTGGTTTTGCAAAAGAGACAAATCTTTCCTTGTAATTTGCAAGGTATAAATTGTACTAAGTGACTAAATGAAAATGGACACCCAAGGTTCCCCGTAGCTCCAAAAGTTGTTTTGTAAATTTACCTATTCATCTAAAGTTCAATTAAAGAACAAGAGAGGTTGGTTTCATGCACCTAGAATTGAGATTTCATGTAAATTTGAAGGGAAAAGTGCCTCAGCCTCAAATGAATGTCCTAGTCTCAAATTTGAGACAATTTTGGTGGTTCATGATCTTCCATAAGCTGTAGTTTGTGACTTCACGCATGTCTATAAATTTATATTGGAATTTTGAGACATAAATCTACCTAGTGCTCATAAAGGATAGAAATTACATTGTAAAACTGAAGTGCCAAATTGTTAATGTTGACTATATTAAATTGCACGCCCAAAGTTGGATAAGGATCAATAATTTAAGATTTAATTTATAAATTGAGCATACACCTTGTTGTTTCTTAGTGCATCTCCCCAACGAGGTCAGGGTATAGATATTTGGGTCTCGAGCTAGTTTCTCTTGAGGAAAATCGTTCTCGCCAACCCAAGCGGCCTCCCATGGAGAAACAAAAGCGAGACAAGGGAGCAGAAGATCACATCAAGTTGTTTCTCACAGAATCCCTTGCACAACATAGGAATGAGATGTTGGATAATTTTTCCCAAATCCTTCAACGGTTTCCAATAATAGCAAGAGCATCTTCATCAAGAAATCATTTTGGAGATGCTTCCCCATTCAAGGTACAAGTTAATTTCGATATTCCTGTATTTGAAGGTCAAATCGATGTGGATGCTTTGGAAAAGTGGTTAAATATGCTAGAAGGTTATTTCTATGTCCACAATTTTTCCGACAAAGAAAGATCACCTTTGTGCTCCTTAAGGCTCTCCCCCATGTCAAACATTGGTGGGAAACTTACTGGGAGAAAAATTCGATAGAGGAATCTAGAATATTTGAGGTTGAGACCACTTGGGATTTTTTTATGGATGCGTTCAAGGAGAAATATTACCCTGTGGGAAACTATGATGACCATTACATGAGATGGACCACACTGCATCAAGAGAGGGGCCAAACAGTGTCAAAGTTCACAAATACTTTCCATACCCTATACACCAAGATGAGTATCAAATACTCTGAGTGGGATCTGGTTTTAAAATAACGAGGGGATCTACACAGGTACATCCAAACTGAAATGAAGTTTCTATACATCTAATCACTGGGAGTTTCTTATCGATATGTTGTCAAAATCGAGCAGAAATTTAAGCAGTAGAACAAGCGAAAATTTGGATCTACAAATCCACAACAACCAAAGTATGGTAAAGGAATCCCTAATTCATAGAATAGCCAACCTCAAGACAACTAGTCCAATCCAAAGGAAAACAAGAGCAACAAGAAGATGAATAAGGACACTAGGAAGTGGTGTGACTTCCACAAAATCACTTGGCACAACACTGATGAATGTCGCTCGAAACAATCATTGGTAGTCGAGATCAAAGAAAACAATTCGAGCCCCGAATCAAACTCTAATTTAAAAAATAATAAAAAGAGAAAGACAATTGATGCAAAACCCACTGCTATTGTCACAACCACAAAAATCCAACCAGAAGAACCAAAAGATCCTAATGAGGGGGAGTTCCTCTTCCATTCAAAGATATGGGTGAAGGGGACCCAACTACATTTTATTATTGATATCAGTAGCCGAAATAACATAATCTCAACAAAGGTCGTCAAGAAATTGGATTTGCCGACAACACCACACCCACAACCATACAACATCGAGTTGTTTCGCCAGGGTCGAGATCTTCATGTCAGCCAATAGTGTCGCATGTCCTACGACATATATCCCTTCAAGGATGAGTTATTGTGTGATGTTGTCCCGCTGGAAGTCTGTGATGTTCTTTTAGGCTAGCCATGTATGTGGAAGCATCATATTTTTTATGAGTCTCGACTCATTGTCACTTTTGGGGGTCATCTCTATAGGATACCAAAGGTAGTCCCGACTACTGTCTTGACAAAAAAATGTCGCAAAGTAATCTCTCATACAACAAAGTTTAGCCTCTTCACAATATGGGAATAAGGTGAATAGAAGGACACTGCAACCACTGCATACTCCACCCAATACCTTTCTATATAGAAGAAACAAATTGTAGAAGAGCAAAAAAATATTGTTGTGTCACCTATGGTGGTGCCTCCACACTTCCCAATCCAACAAAGTTACCACAGAACCCTTCATACTCCTCATATCAAATATTCACTGACAGAGTCTTACCACACTTGGTAAGATCATGTAGCTAGATCCATTGAATGGATCCAACCCCTCCAGCAACAGGTTCATAAAAACCTTCAACAAGTTAAGCAAGACTTCTTCAGCAGGGTAAGTAGTTCACCAAGGTTCAGATTCATCAATATTCCAAAGGAAATTGATGCAATGGGGACCATTGCTTCCTAAGGGGGGAATAATTATATAGGAAAAAATCATTGGCCACCCACCTATTCCATTGTCTCAAAATAGGGGTTTCCACCTAGGAAGTTTTTCTACGATTTTTTGGGTCATGAACTTTTGATGTCGTTTTAAGGCCCTAAACGATGTTTTTTGGGCTCGATAGCACCCAATATGTAGACAAAGGTAGATGCTAAGACAAATGGAATATGTAATCCTAGTCTAGACCTTTCTGACGAGGTATAGAACGCCCCAAACGGAGATCATATGCAAACGTTACACCCTCGGGAAGTTGATGTATCAAATACCCCTATCGGGGCCCACAAACCTTTTGGTGTTTTATCTTCCTGGGTTAGGGTTTCGGATTTTATTTATGTTAAAAAGGGCTTTGTAGCCTCATTGTAAACATCATCTTCTTTAAAATGAGTGTATCCATCACATCTCTTCTCAAAGATAAGTTGCCACCATTTTAGCGAGTTCATGCACTCTGTAATTTTATACTTTTTGTACATTTTTTTCGTTAATAAAAAATTATGCATTATTGTATCTTTGTGTTTCTTGAAATATATCTGTGTATTTACTTATTATACTTCCTCCTTCAGTTTGTTCTCAAAACCATCTGGATCAATGGTATCATAGAAGGATACTCTTTTTCCTTTCTTAGTGCATGTCCCTGACAAGGTCAAGGTATAGAGAGTTGGGTCTCGAGCTAGTTTATTTTGTGGAAAACCACTCTCACTATCCCAAGAGGTCTCCCATGGTGGAAGAAAAGAGAGACGAGGGAGCAAAAGATCTCGTCAATTTGTTACTCGTGGAATCCCTCACGCAACAGAGGAATAAGATGTTCGAGAATTTTTCCCAAATCCTTCAACGATTGTCGAGAATAGCAGGTGTGTCTTCGTCAAAAAAATGTTTTGGAGACATTGCCCCATTCAAGGTACAAGTTAATTTTGACATTCTCATATTTGAAGGTCAAATCGATGTGGATTCTTTGAAAAAGTGGTTAAATATGCTAGAAGGTTATTTCTCTGTCCATAATTTTTCCGACAAAGAAAGGATCACCTTTGCACTCCTTAAGGCTCTCCCCCTTGTCAAACATTGGTGGGAAACTTATTGGGAGAAAAATTCCACAGAGGAGTCTGGAATATTTCAGGCCGAGCCCACTTGGGATTTTTTTATGGATGCGGTCAAGGATAAATATTACCATGTGGGAAACTATGATTATCAGTACATGAGATGGACCACCTTCACAAATACCTTCCATGATTACTAGAACATGATTACCAGAGTTCACAAATACCTTCCATACCCTGCGCACCAAGCTGGGTATCAAATAATCCAAGTGACATCTGGTTTTAAAATACCGCAAGGCTCTACATAGGTACATCCAAACCGAAATGGATTTTCTAGACATCTCATCACTGGGAACCTCTTATCGATATGCTGTCAAAATCGAGAAAAAAATTAAGTAGTAGAACATGTGGGAATTTGGGTCTACAAATCCACAACAACCAACGTATGGTAAAGGCATCCCTAATTCATAGAATAATCAACCTCAATACAACCAGTCCAAGCCACAAGAAAATAAGACCAGCGAGAAGATGAAGAATGACACTACAAAGTGGTGTGACTTCCGCAAAATCCCTTGGCACAACACCGATGAATGTCACTCAAAACAGTCATTGGTAGCCAAGCTCAAAGAAACAGAGACAAGCCCCAAATCAGACTGTGATTCAAAAAATAATAAAAGGAGACATATAATTGATGCAGAACCCACTGCTAATGTCGCAACCACAATAATCCACCCAGAAGAACCAAATGATCTTGAAGAGGGGGTGTGCCTCTTCCATTCACATATGTGGGTGAAGGGGACCCTACTTCATTTTTTTGTTGATGGTGGCAGGCGAAAGAACCTAATCTCAGTAGAGTTCATCAAGCAGTTGTATTTACTAACAATACCACACCTACAAAAATAAGACATCGGGTGGCTTCGCCAAGGTCGAGATATTTATGTCATCCAACAATGTGGCATGTCCTACGACATCAATCCATTCAAGGATGAGGTATTGTGTGATGTTTCCCCATTGGAAGTCTATGTTTTTTTTTAGACCAGCCATATTTGTGGAAGATTCATGTTTTTTATGAGTCTCAACCCCATATTTTCATTGTTACTTTGGGGGGTCATCTCTACAGGATACCATAGGTAGTCCCAACTATTGTCCCAACAAAATAGTTCTGCAAATTAACCTCTCATACTGTAAATTTTAACCTCTTCACAATCTAGGTAGAAGGCGAAAATAAGGACACTGCAACCACTGAATCCTCGTCCCAAGACCTTTCTATCTAGTAGAATCATATTGTATAAGAACACAAAAATATTGTTGCATCACCTACGGGGGTGCCGCCACACTACCCAATCCAGCAAAGTTACAAAAAATCCCTTCATACTCCTCATATCGCATCCTCACAGATAGAGTCCTCCCACACTCAGGTATATCATGCATCTAGATCTGTTGAATGAATACAACCCCTCCAGCAATAGGTTCATAACAACCTTCAACAAGCTAAGCATGACAACTTCTTTAGCAAGGAAAGAAGTTCACCAAGGTTCAGATTCAGCAAAAGCTTACCCATCTTCCACGTGAACATGATGCAATGGGGAAAATTGCTTCCTAAGGGGGGAAGAAATATCCAGGCAGAAATCAGTGGCCACCCACCTATTCCACTAGCTCAAAATAGGGGTTTCCACCTTGGCAATGTTTCTATGATTTTCGGGTGTTGAACTTCTGGGGTCATTTTGAGGCCCTAAACGTTGTTTTTTGGCCTCAGTAGCACCTATCATGTTTCCAAAGGAACATGTTAGGCTGAACGAAATATGTACTCCTTGGCTAGACCTTTCCAATGAGGTATAGGACACCCCAAACAAAGATCGTACACCCTCAGGAAGTTGACCTATCAACTACCCACATCAACACCCACAAACACTTTGGCATTTCATTTTTCAGGGTTAGGGTTTTGGATTTTCTTTATGTTAAAAAGGCCTTTGGAGCCTCATTGTAAACATATTCTTGTGAATGAGTGTAATCAACACATATCTTCTCATAGATAAGCCGCCACCATTCTAGTGAGTTCGCTCACTCTGTAATTTACAGTTTTTGTACATTTCTTTCATTAATAAAAAAAAAATTGCATTTTTGTATCTCTAAGTTTCTGGAAATATATCTGTGAATTTACTTATTATAATTTCTCCTTCATTTTGTTCTCAAGATAATCTGGATCAATGGTATCATAGCAGTACACTCCTTGTCATTTCTTAGTGCATGTCCCCGACAAGGTCAGGGTATATAGAGTTGGGTCTTGAGCTATTTTCTCTTGAGGACAATCGCTCTCTCCATTCTAAGAAGCCTCCCATGGTGGAAGAAAAGAGAGACAAGGGAGCATAATATCCCATCAATTTGTTGCTCGTGAAATCCCTCGTGCAATAGAGGAATGATATGTTGGAGAATTTTTCCCAAATCCTTCAACAGTTGTTGACAATAGAAGGCTTGTCTTCGTCAAGCAGTCTCTTTGGAGATGTTTCCCCAATCAAGGTACCATTTAATTTCGATATTCCCATATTTGAAGGTCAGATCAATGCAGATTCTTTGGAAAAGTGGTTAAATCTGCTAGAAGGTTATTTCTATGTCCACAATGTTTCTGATAGAAAAAATATCACCTTTGCACTCCTTAAGGCTCTACCCCATGTCAAACATTCGTGGGAAACTTACTATGAGAAAAATTCCACAAAGGACTCTAGAATATTTGGGACCGAGCCCACTTGGAATTTTTTTATGGATGTGGTCAAGGAAAAATATTACCCTATGGGAAACTATGATGACTAGTACATGAGATGGACCATGTTGCATAAAGAGAGGGTCCAAACAGTGTCAGAGTTCACAAATACCTTCCATAGCATGCGCACCAAGCTAGCTATCAAAGACTCCGAGCATCATCTATTTTTAAAATACCGCAGGGCTCTACACAGGTACATACAAACTAAAATGGAGTTTTTGGACATCTTATCACTAGGATCCATTTATCGATATGCTGTCAAAATCAAGCAGAAAATTGAGCAACAGAAAAAGTGGGAATTTGGGTCTGCAAATCCACAACAACAAAAGTATGGTAAAGGAAACCCTAATTCACAGAATATCCAACCTCAAGATAACCATTCTAAGCCACATGAATAGAAGAGAAACGGTAAGATGAAGAAGGACACTAGGAAGTTGTGCAACTTCCACAGATTCCCTTGGAACAACATCGATGAATGTCACTCAAAATAGTGATTGATGGCTGAGCTCAAAGAAATGGATTCGATCCCCTAATCAGACTCTGATTCAGAAAATAATAAAAGGAGACAGATAATTTATGCAGAACCCATTTCTACTGTCGCGACCACAACAATCCAACCATAAGAACCAGAGGATCCTGAGGAGGGGGGGTGCCTCATAAATTCAAAAATGTTGGTGAAGGGGACCCTGTTGCATTTTATTGTTGATAGTGGCAGCCAAAAAAACCTAATCTCAACAGAGATCATCAAGTAGTTGTATTTCCCGACAACACCACACCTGCAACCATACAACATCATGTGGCTTTTCCAGGGTCGATATCTTCATGCCAGCCAATAGTGTCGCATGTCCTACGGAATCAAGCCCTTCAAGGATGAGGTATTGTGTGATGTTCCCCACTGGAACTCTGTGATGTTCTGTTAGGCCAACCATATATGTGGAAGTGTCATGTTGTTTATGAGTCTCGACCCCGTAGCGTCATTGTTACTTTGGGGGGTCAACTCTACAAGATACCAGAGGTAGTCTCGACTATTGTCTCGACAAACCAGTGCGGAAAATTAATCTCTCATACCAAACATTTTAGCCTCTACATAATATATGAATAAGGTGAATAGAAGGACACTACAACCATTTCAACCTTGGCCCGATACCTTTCTATCCAACAGAAGCAGATAGTAGAAGAGAACAAAAATATTGTTGCATCACCTATAGGGATGCCTCCACACTGCCCAATCCAGCAAAGTAACAAAAAATACCTTCATACTCCTCATATCACCTATTCACTGACAGATTCATCCCACACTCAGGTAGATCATGTAGCTAGATCAGTTGAACGGATCCAATCCCTCCAGCAATACGTTCATAAAAACCTTCAACAAACTAAGCAAGGAAACTTCTTCAGCAAGGCAAGTAGTTCACCAAGGTTCATATTTAGAAAAATCTTCCCCATATTCCACGATAACTTGACACAATGGATACCATTGCTTCCTAAAGGAGGAAGAATGATCTAGGTAGAAATAGGTGGCCATCCTTCTATTCCACTAGATCAAAACAAGGGTTTCCACCTTGGTATTTTTTCTATGGTTATTCGGGTCCTGAACTTCTGGGGTCATTTTGAGATCCTAAATAATGTTTTTTGGGCTCGGAAGCACCTAACATGTAGCTGGAGGCATATGATAGGACAAAAAAAATATGTACTCCTTTTCTAGACCTTTCTGGTGAGGTATAGAATGCCCTGAATGGAGATCATATGCAAACGTTACGCCCTCAGAAAGTTGACGTATCAACTACCGCCATCGGGGCCCACAAACCTTTTGGCGTTTCATCTTTCGGGGTTATGGTTTTAGATTTTCTTTAAGTTAAAAAGGCCTTTGGATCCTCATTGTAAATATCATCTTCTTGTGAATAAGTGTATCCATCACATCTCTTCTCAGAGATAAGTTGCCACCATTCTAGCGAGTTCATTCACTCTGTAATTTTACAGTTTCTGTACATTTCTTTCATTAATAAAAAAATGTGCATTATTGTATCTTTGTGTTTATGGAAATATACTTTTGTGTATTTACTTATTATACTTCCTCATTCATTTCATTCTCAAAATAATCTGGATCAGGTAATGATAACTCAACCAAAATTATAGGAAAAGGCATGGTCAAGCTTGGAAGTAAAGATGTTTTGGCAAAAATGTTCTATTAGTCAAAAATATGAAGCATTATCTGCTAACTGTGATCCAAATGTGTGAACAAGGACACACACTTCTGTTCGACTCAAAGAAATGTGAAATAAGGAAAGAAGGATCAGGTAAGTTGGTGGTGACAACAATAAGGACTCCAAACAACATATACATCTTAAATGAGATTGGAAAGGAAAGATGTTGTTTGGGAAAGGAAAATGAAAGTTGGATTTGGAACAAAAGAATGGGTCACATGAACTTTGAAAATCTTGTCAAAATCAACAGAAAGGAAGCGATAAGACAAATGCCTGAAATTTCAAAGCTAGCCAATACTATGTACAAACACTAACTACATGGAAAACAAAAAAGAAATGAGTTCATAACAAAGGAATACTCTACAACAAAACCATTGGAGATTGTGCACACTTATATATGCATACCAATGAGAAAAAACAGGCTGAATGGTGAATAGTAATTTATGCTACTTATTGATGACTTTACAAGAATGACCACGGTCTGTTTCCTCAAGAAAAACTCAAAGGAATTTGAATGTTTCAAGATATTCAAAGAGATGGTTGAAAATGATACTAATTGGAAAATCAAGTGCTTGAGATCAGATAATGGAGGTGAGTTCACATCAAAAGAATTCATGGACTTTTGTGAAGAACATAGAATAAAAAGGAAATTCTCAACAGCCAGGACACCTCATCAAAATGGAGTAGTTTAAAAGAAGAACATAACTATACAGGAGATGGCCAGAACCATGTTGAAAGATTCCAAGTTCAGAAATATATTTTTGGTGCAAGAAATGCATACAGTCATTCATATCTTGAACAGAGGAATGCTTAGAAGTAACAGTAACAAAAATCCATATGATCTATGGAAGGGAACACTGAAGAATGTCAAGCACTTCATATTTTTTGGAAGCAAATGTTACATAAAAAGAGAAGACAACAGAATTGGAAAATTTGACTCTTGAGTTGATAAAGGCATACTAGTTGGATACTCAAGAAAAAGCAAGGTGTAGCACACCCATTTCAAAACTCTGGGCTTACTCGCGCTCTGATACCCATTTGTACACAGCATTTTTACAAAGCTCATACACATATCATATATCCAATGCGTTTAAACAAATAAACACATTTAAGTCAGAGTAAAACATATCATTACTGCTATAATTAAACAATCCATAGCATTCCATATTAATTCGTATACACAGCGGAAAACATGATAACATTTACAGTAGAGACATGATAAAATGTGATAAAACATAGTTAGACACTTATCTTGTAACAATGGTGGGATCCACCAACCAAATGAAGGCCTTCCAAGAACCTCCTAGCCTTAGACCACACTGCTCATAAGCTCAGCAGTGGGTCACCCCCAAGCTGGGACTAAGCTCCACCCCAAAGCAAGGAATCTAGGATCAGGCTGAGGTTACAAGAAAAACAGTCACACACAACCACAAGGAAGGGATTCTCTCAAGGGAATATCTCACGCTCACTGCCCATAGACCCTCATTCCCCACATGCCTGTTCCACCCCAGGAGAATGCACCTTCTCTGTCACCTGGACAGTCCTTCAGCTACCAATCTCCCTTACCTTGGGTTGCAGAAACAGACCGGACCAGAAGTCTTTGGGCTCTATGGCAGCTACAGGGTTCCTTCCAGGAGTTCTCTCCTTCCCCTGCACACTCTCTCACCTGGAGGGATTCGCTCATAGGCCAACAAGCCTCACGCAATCCAGTACTGCATAGTCTCAACAATCCCACAGGAAAACATACACAGGCCTTCCAAAAACTGGTTCGGCAATCACAGGATGGCTTCACAGTCACGGCTTCGGAATAGGGAATTCTCGCATAGGCTTGCTCAGCTTTCCCGAAAAAGCAAAACTCTTCCCCAAAATCAACATAGGCTTCTCGTAGGCTGGGGTTACACGCACGGGATTTCTCAGAATCAAACACAGACATTCGAGTCACAGGGTCTCACGAAGGTTCTCTACAGGAGTCGGGTTAGTCATACCGCTCAGGGATCCATATGTGTTCAGACAATCCGGTGGAATGGAATGGAACCTTCTCACGACTCACCCTGGCCGTTTTATTCACATGCACCAGGGTTGACACTTGTCACCCATGGAACTGCATGTGTTCCACCAGCACACGTTCCTCCCACCACTTGGGAATTCACGTGTCCTTCCAAAAGGACTTAGGATAAAAACATATGATGCACATATCTTTTGGAATAATATTAAAATATTATTCCCAGACTTAAGCCCCCCCAAGGCTTAGCCCCTAGGCTCAACACTTAGCCCCTTTCCCCACCTTCAAGCCCCTAATTCCTTTCCCACTTTGTGGATGCTCAGTCCCCCTTCACTCATTCATCGTGGTCGGTCTGCACCTGGTGGTGTTTATTTTTTTTATTAAGTGTTCTGCATGATTACATATACAACAGAAGGCTCCTGGCCTTCAATACTCAAGATCCCTGGCCTAACAACACATAAGCCTCCAGCTTATGAAAACTTGGCTCACCAGCCTATAAAACACAATTACAATTCCTTTCCGAACATGGTTTACAACGGGGATCGGCCTTGGGGACACTACAATCCCCCTCCCTTATTTTTGCACTGTCCTCAGTGCAACTTACACTGTCTCTGCAAGCCTTTCAAAATTTTCAAAAAGATACGGGTACTCTACCCGCATAACCTCTTCATGCTCCCATGTCGCGTCCTCAGGACCGTACCAGGTCCAATGGACCTTTACAATCTCTATAACTTGATTCCGAAGCTGTTTTCTTTTCCTGTCCAATATGCACACAGGATGCACTTGCAGGACACCTTCTGGTTCCACCTGAATCACATTCCAATCGATAACATGATTAGCATCAGGTACATATTTCTTAAGCAGTGAAACATGAAAC
>ML793843.1:32865-90010 GCA_009831015.1 Picea engelmannii
GATTTATAGTATGTCAAGTGTAAAGATAAAATTTCATAGATTGGTCTGACGAGACAGTTAGGAGATGGCCCCACCTATAGGATAAGAGATCCTATATATAGATAAGAAGAGGTAGGCAAGAGAGTTTCAAGATAGTCTTAGAGTTATTTCCCAATGGAAATTTTATGGAGTTCATCAACCTTATCTTAGCCACACATACTTCATGTCATATTTGTCTGCAAGTAATGCCATACATCAGGACAAGTTTAATTTTATTATTTATTTTTGTCAGATTACCATCCTCGTTAGGTAGAATGCCCAGCTGCTAGCAAGCATGTTCAGTACTCCGACAGGTTTACCTAGTCATACCACAGACTGGTACCCACTGCCAGCAGACCTGTTAAGTATCCCGATGGGTTAGCCTCTTAAACCCTTAAAGACTGGCCCTCCATATTTTTAAGATTTTAATATAAGATTTCTTTATGCAAGAAGATGGGGGGACAGCTCTGAAAACAACTTTTTCTTTTCTTTTTTTCAATTGGGATGGTATTTATGTTAGAGGATGACTTTCCGTTATATTGTTTAGTGATTTTCCCGATGTAAGGGGTACTTAAGAGGATGTGGCCTATCTAAAGATATGATATAATCAAGCTATTTAGTGTGTAGTGGATGGTACCATTGAGAAAGAACATAAAGGTATCTCTAGGCTCAACTCACTTTCTTCTTTTGTAATTATTGTGATGTTTCCATGACTAACCGCTAATTAGACCTCCTTTTTACTCTTTGATAAAGACACTTGACTCACTTACTCAAGTTTCTTGGAAAAACTGTACGAGATGCCTCTAAGCTTGATAGTTATGGTATCACTTCCTTATACAGTGGTGAAGAGTTTCAAGAGAAACTCCTTTAGAATGCCTTAAAAAATGAGAACTTTTGCAAAAATGTGGCTAATTATAGTAAGTCAATATTCATTTGATGCTTTAGTGGACACAAAATTCAAGTGTAACAATGATTGAAGAAAGATCCTTGAAACTTTGTACTCCCGGTAAAATAAATACTTACAGAAACATTTAGAATTGTCTTATTAACAAAATTCAAAAACTATTTACATATATACAGTAGGAAATTCATAAAACTTTTCAAGAACAAGGGGGGACTTCCCCATCTACTAAAGCCAAAGCCTTGTCAGCTGGCATGACCTATAGAAAATCCTCTCTGGAAATGGTCTTATGTTAAAATTTAAGTCGGTGTCCATTTACCAGAAAGGAGACTTATCCATCGTCAATTGTTTTAATTTTTACAGATCCATTGTCATATACAATGTCTACCTTGTAAGGTCCCAACCAGCAGGTGGTAAGTTTTCCTTTGAAGGTTTTGAACTAGGAATCAAACAACAGGGCCCAATCATTGGGTTGGAAGTGTTTCTTCTTAATAAACTTGTCATGCCACTTACTCCTCTGGTTTTGGACTAATATTGTCCATTGGATGGCATCTTTCCTGATTTCATCCAACTCATTCAACTGTAGGGATCGTTGCTTTTGAGCCTCATCCAGGTTCAATCCTAATTCTGTGGCAATACAGAAGGTCCTTACTTGGAATTCTATAGGTAAAAGTACTTGTTTCCTGTACACTATCTCATAAGGGGTATGCCCAGTGGTATTTCTCCAGGTGATCCGGTATGCCCACAAAGCCTCTGGGAGCCTATCAACCCAATCCCAGTGATGTAAATGAATAGTCTTGGTCAAGATGGCTTGCAGAACTTTGTTTGTGGATTCTACCTGACCATTGGCTTGTGGGTCGTATGGAGAAGATTTACGGTGTTTAATCCCATATTTCTCTATTATCTCTTTCATCAGCTTGGAAGTGAGCTGAGTGCCTTGGTCGGTAACAATTTCACGAGGGACACTGAAGTGGGTAAATATGTCTTCATAGATGAATTCGACAACAGACTTCTCTATATCCCTGAATAGGGTTTTTTCCTCTACCCATTTGGTGACATAGTCTGTACAAACCAAAATACATTTCTTCCTACGGGACATGGGTGAAATTGGTCCTACAAAGTCGAGGGCCCATTTTTCGAAGGGTTATATCATAACTTGGGCATGCAAAGGAATTTCGTCAGCTGACGTAGGTCTACCTATCCTTTGGAAACTATCACAACTTCTCACATACTTGGCAATATCTTTGAAAATTTTAGGCCAATAGTAACCTGAATGTACCACCTTATATGTTGTACGTTTGTCAGAAAAATGGCGATGACATGGTCCATCATGACAACTTTGTAGTATTTCAGGTACCTCATCCTCTCGAACACATCTACGAATAATCAAATCAGGACTTGTGCGAAAAATATCATGACCAACCCAAGAGTACTTAGCACTCTGTGTAATAATTTTCCTCTTTTCATGAGGTGACAAATGAGACGGTAACTTCCTAGTATCTAGATAGTTTTCCATATCCGCAAACCATGGGGTATTGACAAAGAGGGAAAAAAGATGCTCATCTGGAAAACTATCATCTACAGAGATATTATCATCCTTGTTTTTTATTCGGGAAATAAATTCAGCTACTACATTATCCTTTCCAGGTCGGTCAAGCACAATGATATTAAATTCTTGCAATAACAAGAGGCACCTTGTCACTCGGCCATTAGTTATAGGTTTGTTCATGAGGAATCTAATGGTGAAATGATCGGTGTGTACAAATACTTCATAACCTGTAATGTAATGACGAAACTTGTTAATAACATGAACAACTTCCAAGAATTCCTTCTCGGTGACTGTGTAGTTCAACTTGGTAGGGGACACGTTCTTTCTCACAAAATAAATGGCATAGGAGTGTTGGTCCTCTTTCTACCCTAATACCCCTCCTATTGCGGTGTCAGAGGCATCAGTGAATATATGAAATGGGAGAGTCCAATTGGGCCTTCTAAGAACTGGTTCCAAAGACAACTTAGCTTTCAGGGATTCGAAGGCAGTTTGACACTGCTCAATCCAAACAAAATCAACATCTTTTATCAATAATCCAAACATAGGTTCAACAATCTTTCTAAAATTTTCAATAAACTGTTGGTAACATCTGACATGTCCAAGAAAGCTTCTCACCTCTTTCTGAGTCTTGGGGGATGGAAGTCTGACGATGAACTCAATTTTTGGAGGATCAAATTTTATCCCTTCGGATGAAACATGATGTCCTAGAACCACTCCTTCAGTTAACAACATTTTGCATTTCTCATGACTTAGATATAGGTTCATTTCCTGGCATCTGATGAGGACTTTTTCTAAGTTGTCTAAGGCTTCCTAGTAAGTGTTTCCATAGACTGTGAAGTCATCCATGTAGACCTCCACACAATCATGAATAAGATCAACAAATATCCCTAATACTGCTCGTTGAAAAGTGGCAGGAGAATTACACAATCTGAATAGTAAGACCCTATAGGCATAGGTGCCCCAAGGACAAGTAAAGTTAGTCTTGTCCTGGTCCTCGAGTGCTATAAGAATCTGATTTTACCCACTGTACCCATATAGAAAGGATAAATACTTCTTTCCAGACAAGGTATCTAGAACTTGGTCAATGAAAGGAAGAGGAAAGTAGTGTTTCAAAGTGGCTTTGTTGAGTTCCCAGAAATCAACACAAATTCTCCATTTCTCGGTCACTTTCTTTGGAACCACTACAAGTGGGGATACCCACTTACTGTTAGAGATGGGATAGATAAATCCGACATTTAACAACTTTTGGATTTCCTCCTTGACTATGTCTTTGAGTGCTGGGTTGATCCTTCTCTGGGTTTGCCTAACAGGTGTTACTTCCCCCTAGATATATATGTGATGGATGCATGTGTTAATGTTTAAGCTATTATTAGAGTTCTTTTCATTTCACTAGATAACAATAGAATAAGATGGGATCACTGATAAATACACAATCAAAAGAGACACATTATTTATCCTGGGAAACCCTCAAATGAACAAGTGAGTGTGTATCTAAGTGAGGCACTAGCCTCCTTATTTATAAAACTCTAGCACGTGTGGAGGTGTCTTTTCACTGGCAGGGTCGACTTCTCAATTTGGGTGGTTATAACCACCCTTAATATATTTTGGGGCCAACTTCTTATTCTTCCTATTAAAATTATGTTTTGACCAATCCGCAAAAGGGGATTTGGTCTTTTACAATAGCCGGCATGATCAATCAACAATAGGGGATTGATCTAATGAATAATACAACAATAATAATTAGAATACACTTTGCAGTTACATTATTTCAACACTCCCCCTTAACAAGAAGGGTATTCTACAACAACATCAGGCGAGAGAGAGGACAACATCAGGTGGGTGAGAGGACAACATCACCAATATCATCTTGGAACACTGACTGGTGTATCTATAAATTATCAGAAGTTTTTCTCATCATGAACACAACACAGAGGCTGGAGCATCATCAACACAACATGGAGTTGGAGTAGCATCATCATCCTCATCAGTATGAGGCTAAGGTAACATCATCATCATCTTCAACATTAAAGCTGAAATAATATCTTTATCATCATCTTTAGCAAGGACTTAGGAGCTGAAGTGGAATCATCATCATCATCTTTAGAAAGAGGCTGAAGTGACATCATCATCATCATCTTCAGCAAGAGGCTAAAGTGGCATCGTCATCATCATTTTCAACAAGAGGCTGAAGTGGCATCATCATCATCAACTGCATTGACATGGATTAGTATAACACTAATACATCCTCATCATCAATAACATCACAAGGCTGATACAACATCATAAGAAACAATATCACAACACGAAGGCTAGAAACACATCATCACAGCATGAGGCTGGAAACACATCACATCAATTAAGCTAGCACATCATCACAACAATTAAGCTGGCACATCATCACAACAATTAAGCTGGAAACACCACAACAATTAAGATGGAATCACAACACAACAATTAATCTGAAATCATAATATTAGACTGGATTTACGTCACAGTAATTAAGATGGAAGCACGGTACTAGACTGGATTTACGTCACAACAATTAAGATGGAAGCATAGTACTAGATAGGGATGATTTTAGGGGCTAAATTTCTCTCATGGGCTAATTTTCCATGGTTATTCCAAAAATGAGATTCACTATTTTAAAAATGATTCGCCCAAATTCTACAAGATAAAATATTTTACCTTAAAAATCGCCAAAATTTTATAAAAATTATATAAAATCATTAGAAATTTGAATATTTTTAAAAAACTATCGCCCATCATTTATAGTTGGCATATGAAGGATTAGTAAGATTTTCCAAGGTTTCTACATTTTAAAATAAATTTCCATCCTTAAAATCATCCCTGGTACTAGACATATCTCAACACAACAATCTAGACTGGCTTTACGTCACAACAATTAAGCTGGAAGCATAGTACTAGGCATATCTCAACACAACAATCTAGACTGGCTTTACGTCACAACAATTATGCTGGAAGTGAAGTAATAGGCACATCTCAACCCAAAAATCTTGATTGGCTTTACGTCACAACAATTATGCAGGAAGCGCAGTACTAGGCACATCTCAACACAACAATTAAGATGGAAGCACATAACTAGACTGACTTTACGTCACAACAATTAAGCTGGAAGCACAGTACTAGGCTAACATATCTCACCACAACGATTAAGCTGGAAGCATAGTACTAGACTGACTTTACGTCACAACAATTAATATGGAAGCACAGTGCTAGACTAGCATATCTCAACACAACACTACTCCCCCTTTCGAGGGAGGTCCTTTCGGACTATACCAAGCTTATCTCGAAAGTGCTCAAAATTTACATGAGATAGAGGCTTGGTCAACACATCGACAACTTGTTCATCCATGCTAACGTATTGGAGCTTTATGGATTCTCTCTGCACCATGTCATGGATGTAATTATATCGAATCTCTATGTGCTTCGACTTGTCATGAAATACAAGATTCTCTGTCATCTTTATGTCACTTTGGTTATCACATAGGATCGTGTTTTCTTCCATCTCTAGGTCGAATAGACCGGTCAACAACTTTTGAATCCATATAGCTTCACAGCTGGTAGAACACGCAACAATGTATTCTGCTTCCGCTGTACTGAGAGAAATGTTGGATTTCTTCCTACTCTGCCATGAGATCATGGTTGACCCCAAAATGAAACAACATCTTGAAGTGCTCTTCTTGTGAGAGACACTTCCAGCCCAATCTGAATCAATGTACCCACTTAGTGTGAAATCATGTTCTCCATCATAGCTGAGACCACAATCTAATGTACCCTTAAGGTACCTCATCACATGTTTTGTAGCAACTAGGTGAACATGTCTGGGTTCTACCAGAAACTGACTCAAGGTGTTCACAACAAAACAAATATCTGGTTTGGTGTTCGTCAGGTACATCGACGATCCAATAATCTGTCTATACAACGTGGCATTAATCAATTCTGATGAAGTGTTGACCAGTAGCTTCAACTTCATTTCCATGGGTGTATTCATGGACTTGCACTCCAACATGTCGAATCTCTTCAAGATTTTGACTGCGTGCTTCCCTTGGTTAAGGAATATTCTCTCTGGACTCTGCCATACATCAAGACCTAAGAAATAATTCATTAGGCCAAAGTCTTTCATCTCAAATTCTGCGGCGAGATTCTTCTTACATTCGGCGATGAGATTTTCTTCTCCAATTAAGAATAAGTCATCCACATACAACAACAATATCACCGACTCATCATTCATAACCTTGAAGTAGAGGTTAGGATCAACTTTACTCTTGGTAAAGCCCAAGCTCATCAGGAAACTGTCAATTCTGCCATATCAAGCTCTAGGATCTTGCTTCAACATGTACAGATCCTTCTTCAACTGGCAGACATGAATCTTTCTATCTTCAATCTTCAAATCAATTTTTCTCATTACATTGTACCGATCTGGTACACTTTCACAGTTGCAACTTAATATGCACAATCATGTGCTAGCTCTATGTGCTTTATGAAAGACACTATCTGTCTCATTGTCTGGGAGTATGCCCTCTACTCTCTCTACAACTGTTCCTTTTGGAATCTGGGATTCTGCACTTGTAGCTATTTTGAGGCTGAGAATGGCTGCTTCATTCTGATTGTGGTTGCTAAAATCTGAGAGTAATTCCTCTTATTTTATCATGGCAACAATTTCATCTTAAACTGAGAGTGGCTCAATAACTAATACTTAGGATAGATCTTCTTCTTTCATGGGGTAATGCTATCATAGTCATGTCTTCATGACCCAAATGATGTACTGCACCAAGTCTAAATATGAAAGACAAAGTCAGGCTTCAAACGATATTTGCTTCCCGTTCTAATGTTTGATCATCTGTGGAGCCTTCTGCTCCTTTCAGTCAATCTTCATATGAGATATTCTTAATCTCAAGAGATAGATTTCTTCTTCATATTCTTTGGTACATGAGTGTATATGGTCATGTCCATAGTCTGCTTCATGTCTCATCTAATATGTTTCCTTCTGCAACCTTCACTATAGCTTTCTCAGGGTTATCACCTGTGACCTAAAACAAGGTCAACAAAACATCAAGAAAGAATAATATCCTTTTGATAATAGTAGATAAAGAAATAGCATGAACAATCATCATAGTAGCTCCTTTAGAGATATCACTTGAGGTTTGTTTGAAGCAAAGATCAAAAGTGAGAGATACAATATGAAATGAGGTCAACACTCTTATAGTGTTGTCATCGAACATTCCTCCATGGCAACCTAGAACTAACACACGAGGTTTATCCTAGAGGAGGTGTTAGTTGTATCATGCAAATGATTATATTAAGCATTTACCTCTATATGCTCACATTCTACTAGGTATAATACTTTTCAAAGACTGCTATCTCAACTATAGTGGTTACTTGTAACTTGTCATGTGCAACTTTGAATATTATCAATTTAATCAAACCTGGGACCTGTGGCCTTGTATTCAAGAGTGTGTTGCTTTTCTTCCAAGTCTCCTCCATTTAAGATGACGAGTGCTTTCTTCAACCTGTCTTCTGTACTAGGACAATTTGATATCTTGACAGAACGTTGGATTAGAGGGTAAACTCTATGATCTCAACTTTTAATCCATCTAATACCTTGACTCAAATTTTGATCAAAGGTTAGAATGATGGTCATAGCTACAACATGCAACACTGATCAAAATAATTTCATAACAAATAGATGCATATCATAATAATCACACCTGGGTTGCATTATTCCTCTAAATGTCTTGGATCTTGAGATCCTTCTGGATCTATGGCAAGAGATCCCTTCTCCTGCAAATACCCTTTAAATCTTAACCATTTAAACATGTGTGACTACATACCTTTGATGGAATTTGTAGGTAGAGGCACCATTTGGTAGCAACGGTAATGATCACCAACTCTTAAGAACTTCAAGGGTGACTGCAACTGGTACTACGGCTGCAACTGCAACTGATACTGCAACTGCAATTGATACTGCAACTGGTTCTGAGACTACAACTGCAAGTGCAACTTAGGGTTTTATGAGGAAACCCTAATTTTTTAAACTTCGAATTTTGAAATTCTAATCCAGGGGATAGATTCGCTGAGCTGAGGCGAGTAAGCTGGTGCAGT
This sequence comes from Picea engelmannii, assembly GCA_009831015.1. Classification (NCBI taxonomy): domain Eukaryota; kingdom Viridiplantae; phylum Streptophyta; class Pinopsida; order Pinales; family Pinaceae; genus Picea; species Picea engelmannii. The sequence goes on from ML793843.1 coordinate 41,457, forward strand.
CAGATTTCTGAAAATCCAACTTTTACCCCTTCAAACTTGATCAACAGATTTCTGTACTGGTGCTTCTGGTTTTTTGGTAACTTTGGTACTTTGGTACTTCTGGTACTTCTAGTACTCTGGTTTTCTGGTACTTCTGGTACTTCTGGTTTTCTGGTATTGGTGAAAACTAGGGTTTCACTTTTTGGGAGATCTAGCCACTGAAAAGTTGTGTTGAGGATGCCAAAGTGATACTTGAGGAAGGGTGCACTTTTCTAGATGGTTTTGGGGCTGAAATACTTCATCACCAAAAAGCCCTAATTTGCATGTACGACAACAGTGACGTTCTTCACTTTCTCTTATGAAAGATGCTCTCTTCAGCTTAGCTCTGATACCATGTTAATGTTTAAGATATTATTAGAGTTATTTTCATTTCACTAGATAAAAATAGCATAAGATAGGATCAATGAGAAATACACAATCACAAGAGACACATCATTTATCCTGGGAAACCCTCAAGGGGGAGAAAACCCAACAAAAATTTCTTATTATAGATAGCCAATACAATGCCAAGAGATAACTCAAACAAATACATAAATTCCTCTCCCAAGAATGCGCCTCTCTCTCTCTCTCTCTCTCTCTCTCTCTCTCTCTCTCTCTTCTCCAACTGTAGCTCCGAAACTTGCTCCTCAAATGAACAAGTGAGTGTGTGTCTAAGTGAGGTGCTAGCCTCCTTATTTATACAAATATGGCACATGTGGAGGTGTCTTTTCACTGGCAGGGATGACTTCTCAATCTGGGTGGTTATAACCACCTTTAATATATTTTGGGGTCGACTTCTTATTCTACCTATTACAATTATGGTTTGACCAATCCACAAAAGGGGATTTGGTCTTTTACAATAACCGACATGATCAATCTGCAATAGGGGATTGATCTAATGAATAATACAACAATAATAATTAGAATACACTTTGCAGTTACATTATTTCAACAACATGTGTCGGGGTGTATACCCTTTATGTCAGTGTATTCCCAGGCAAATGCTCCTGATTGTTTTTTAAGGATATCTACTAATTGTTTCTGTTGGTCTGCATTTAGCCTGGAGTTTATATGTAAATATTTCCCTAGACTAATCTCGTAGGGCATAGTATAAGACATGGAAGACTCATGTATCTTGAAAATAAAAGATGTCGAAGAAAAAATGGATGGATCCAATTGTTCTTGAAATTCTTCCCCAAACATGTACTCAAATTGGGGAAAAGACTGTGGAAAATCCACACATGTGAGAGCAAAAATGAACTGGTTTAGCACATTTTCTGTTGTGTGCTTCTGAAGTGCCCATGCATGGTCACTTGGAAATATGGGTTCTTCTCAGTCCTCATTCTCATATGGACATTCAATCCACCATAGATTCTCCATAATAGGTTGATGTGGAGGGTAATGGTGAGCTTCTGGATAGAGAGACCATTTGAGATGGTCATTTCTCCTTCTCTACAACCAATGAATGCATTGGCTATGGCTAGCCAAGGTCTTCCAAAAATGACGGGATGAAATTTGGTAGGATCCTTTGAGTGAATGAAAATAAAATCTACTGGGTACTCCCATGAGGCTAAAGTAACTATGATATCATCTAAAATCCCTTCAGGTATAACCCTAGTATTATCTGCTAATTCCAAAATGGTTGGGGTAGGCCGAAGAAGAGGTTGTAACTGTAATTGTTCCAAGGTATTAGTGGTCATAACATTGATGGCTGCCCCTAGGTCTATGAGAGTGTTTCCAATGGAGACCTCATTAATGGTTATGGTCACTATGAGGTTTCCTGGATTCCCATATTTTGCTAGCTTTGGCTGCTCTGATATGTACTTAGAGAGTCCTCCTACAAAATACACTGTAGGAGGGTCTTTTTGCTTCCTACCTGGCTTCTTAATACATAATTATTTGACTACCTTACTATAGATTGGAATGTATTTAATGGCCTGAAGCAGAGGAATCTTGACACAAATATTTTTCAATTCATTCAAAATGTCAAATTCTGGTTGGGTGGTAGGTTTCTCGATTACCAATCGATCTGGATAAGGAGGGACCTTCGTAATTTGTGAAGGTTCATTTTGGGGAAGCTTGGGTTCTTGATTCTTCGGGATAATAACATCTTCCCACCTAGTGTCATCCGTGGGATGTTTGGTGGTTTCTTCTTCTTCTTCTTCCTGAATGACTATTGAAGGTCTCTGCCTTTCCAGAACTTTTCCCAGTCTTAGTTGAATTTCCTGTAATGGAACAGGAGTGATAACATATGTCGGGAAGGCCTGCATATCAACATTGTGAAGAGGTTGAGGGGGCTTATTATTGGGATTCAACATTGGTTGTGCCGGTAATAGTGTCGGTGTCAGGGAGATTGCATTTTAATATTGTAGCGATTGTTGTTGTGGAATAGGAGGTAAAGGTGGTGGAACAAATCTTTGCAAAATCTGCAGAGTGTTTGGTGGGAGCTGAGGATAAGGATGGTTGGACATAGGGATAGGTGGAGCTTGAGGGTTCCCTTGATTGTGTCCTCCTCTCCATCCTTGAATCCAAGGATGTTGGTACTGAGTAGACTAGTTTTTCCAAATTGGTGGGTTACACTATTATTGTTGTTGATAATAGGGTGGAACTTGGGATTGTAGATCTTGGTATGTGGGTTGTTTCCTAGGCTTCCATGGCCTCCTAGGTGCATAAGAAGACTCCCCAATATCTCCACTCCTATAGATGAATAATAAACTAGGCAAGGATGGACATTTATCAGTTGAATGGTCTTTTGTACAGAAGGCACAAACTGAAGTGTTATCTAATTGGCATTCCCTTGAGGAATGCTTCCTACTGCATCTTGGGCAATACATGCTCATTTCTTCATTTTCCTCCTCCTATTTCTTTTTTATTTTAAGGGTGTCCAATTGGGAACCTATTGTGCTTAAGATGTCCATCTTAAAGTTTTCTAGAAGGTTCCCTATCTCTTCTCTTGTGATACCACATGAACTAACTGGTTTTAAGATTGTATTATAAGGGTCTCGAACATTCTTCCCTGTTTTGGATCTACTCCTTGAGTAATTTTTACACATTTCACATATCTCAGAAAAAGGTTTATGAGAAATGTCAAATGATGCCATCAGGTTAAGCATCTCTAGATATTCTTCTAAAATTCCCTTAAGGAAAAGATCCCTGATTGCATCCTCTGGGAGGTCATGGTATTTTGACTTCTAGGAGATATAACCAAATCTTTCCATATAATTTTCGAGGGTATCATCTTATAACTGTTGGATTTTAAAGATATCATTACGAGACTCTTTGGTCTTGCAGTAGTGTTGGTACTTCTTAAGAACGCTGTCTTTCATGGCTTCCCAAAACCTAATACTAGATTCTCCCAACCCAATGAACCATCTTAGTGCAGAGTCTTTGAGGGTGGCTGGAAAGAGTTTTAATTTATGGGCATCTTGTACATAGTTGTAGCTCCTGCACAATATGTCAAATTCAAATAGGAAGGTGTCTGGATCTTCACTATTTTTACCATAAAAGGTAGGAAGTGCTGAGAGAGGAATATTCTTTATGTTGACATTTGGAGTGGTGTCTAAAATCAGAAATCCGAAGGTATTTTTGGTTTGGTTTCCAGTTTCTTCTTCCTTCCTGTGTCTTACATTGTTATGGTCTTCCCGATTATCCATATTTGCTAGGTTTCCAAAAAGAGAGTACCTAGGTGGTTTTATCTTTGAAGAGAACAAGGTTTCCCTTTGATGGAAAGGTCTTCCTATGGATTGGATGTCTGGGACTCTACTCGAGCCGATTGAGACTATTGGTGCCAAAGTTTCTGTGTCAAATCGAGACATAATTACATCGGCTAAACTACCAAACAAAAGATTCACCTATTCAGGGTCTATGATGTCCTCAAAATTAGAATCTTCTGGTGGTGGTGTAAAAGAAAAGGTTGTATTGTTTGGTTCTGTGGAAGGCTCGAGTGGTCTTGCCTCTTGTCCCAATATGAGTGATGCTTCAATTTTTGGTTATATAGTGATCCCTGTGTTAGTGTTCTCAGAGACTATTTTATCTCTTTGGGTTGAGCTAGCTCCTATTTTTCGGTGTCGGTCTACAGATTTTATAAGTGGAACGCCCCTTCCCCCAAAGAGATTAGAAGGAACCTTGGTTGAAAGGTGTTATTTAGATTTAATGTATCTACCTTGCGGATCTCTAGGCCTATTCATGAAAGAAAGAAAAAACAAAATAAAAAGCTACCATTTGGTTTCTAGGTCTATTCATGAACAAAAACAAAAACAAAAACTACCATTGGGTTTGGGGGAGCCTGCAATAGCAGATGCATAGGTTCTTACCTCCCGTCTTAAATTTCCCCCACCACCAATCTAATGCTAATGTCTAAAAATGATCAATTTCCTAACTACTTCTTACCTTGAGACAACTCCCTCGCAACGATGCCAAAAATCATGGGTGTTATATATGCACTAAAAACACAGTAAAAACCCTCAATTAAATTGTCAACCCGGGGTAAGTAAAGTTAGAGTTGTAGAAAAATATATGCCAAAGGTAGAAGGGCTAGTAGGAGTATCGTATAACTAAGGAAGGTAGCTATCTAAAGCTAATCTACTCAAGCAAAGCTATCTAATGAGCAAACCCTACTAAGAAACTTTAAACTAGGTAACCTAAGTTCTTTTGGACCAAGGATCGATGGATAGTTCTAAGAAAACAAGTGAAAACTCTACTTGAAGCAAACTAGTTCATAACAATAAGCAAAAGCAACTATTAAGCATAACAATAAGAAAATGACAAAAGCAAACTACTTTAACTTGCCAACCTAATTCAATAGCATCTATCCTATGGAAGCAAGTAAATAATCAATCAAGCAAAGACAACTAACTAACCTACTAAAGCAAGTAAACAAGTAAGAAAAGACAACTAACTAACCTATTAAAGAAAATAAACAAGTAAGCAAAACAACTAGCTAGCCTATTGAAGCAAATAGAAAACTAACTACTCTAAGATAAATTCTACTGCAAGCAATCAAATTAAAACTTCTCATTGAACAACTATCTAGCCTAAGAGGCAAGTGGACTATATTCTTAAAACTTCAAAGCTATTTTTAATTCATAAAAAGGAAATCTATTTACTTGGAAGCAAGAAGGACTAGCGACTAACCTTTAATCTATGATAAGAAAACTACTATCTGATCTATCAAAGAAAAGACTATCTATCCTACAACAACGATAATACTATCTTCTAAATTATGAAAGCAAGAAACTATATCTTCTAATCTACAAAAGCAAGAAACTATCCTTTGATCTACGAAAAACTCAAATATAATGTTGGTGGTTGTGTGAATGTCTTCGGTGTCGGATGTTATCTTGATGAAAATTGACAACAAAGGACAATTCAAGTGGTATAAGTTCAACACTGATATCAATAACAAAGTGAAAGGTATGGATTAAACAATCCAACGAGAATTTATCCATGACAAAAACAATCGTCAATTACCCTGCATATTCATTTATTAGCCATCAACAATATAACAAGATCATCATTGTATTTCTATACTATGTAATAAAAATTCATACTTAACTCAATCATTAACTAACAACTACAATTGCAACTTAATTCTAGGAAGGAAATAACATGAAATGAAACTATGATAGATCTATTCTAATAATCCAAACTACAATAAGAGAGTGCTTAAGAACATAAATCAAGACATGATATTTAAAAAAGTAAACTATCAAATGTATTAGCCAACAATTAAGTAAACAAGATCTATGTAAAAATGAAATAAGTAATCTATGATTAAAGACTGAGATTAAATCCTATCCATCCATCAAATCCTTGTCGAAGAAGAAAAATCAAATAAAAACTCGGTTTTATTCTAATTAAAACTCTTTTTTAAACTTGATTCTAAAATCATAAATAAAAGCATAATCTAATATCTAATTGTGCATGGGGTTAGTCTAGGGATTTTGAAATCTGTTCCTAACTACAAGATCAATGCATGCTAACACAATCCTTCATTCTAACCTACAAAAGAGAATCAAAACAATTAAACTACAACAAAAACTAATTAATAAAATGATAATGGATGTACAGGAAATAAAGAGAACAACTAAATCATAAAATGCATGAACAACACAAAGACAGTTACTAGACTACTAGTGCCCCCCCTAGCAAGTCGTGGTTGCTTCCTAAAAGCACACCACGAACTCAACAATTCGAATTCACCATGAAAACTCAAAAACACAGTTCTTATATAATATGGCAATGTAAAATAGAAAAACAGAGTAAAATCATATTTTTGTCTATCACACTGATGCTTCTACTACTTAACAATCATTTGACCTCCTCAGTGGTATTTATAATGTTTATAGACCAAGTGGTCGACCACAAGACGGTCGAACCACTTCTAAATTTGGAAATTTTCATTAAATGATGCCCTAACTGCCAAAACAGAGTGAGCCAATAATCGCTCAGTTGAACAATCAAAACTGAGTTCTTGGGAGCTCCGTAGCTGGAGGGGGCAAGCATGAACAAAACCCACGTTCCCGATTCACCCACCACTGACTTCCAATACCATAACCACCAAGTCGCCCTCCATTTTTGTGCAATGTGCAGTGCTAGACAGAGTGTTGGATCGGGTACTGGAATGAGTGCTGGAAGGAGTGCCACACTGAGTGTCGGAAGTAGAAACGTGGTGCGTTTTTTCCCTGTAACACCAGAAAAATGTGAATTAGATCTTGGTAATCATAAAACGTGATGAATTATACTCAATAATTACATTAAACATGAATCAAACGTACCTGGTGGAGATCATCCCATTTTAACATAAAATTCTTCCAAAAGCTCATTCAAAATATGAAAAACACATATGTACATGTGACAAAAGTGTATAGTAACCGTCATAAAAGTGATCATATCTCGGGCCCAATAATAGGATTGAATGATTTGCAATAGTGACACAATAGGAGAAGGAAGGAGGAATTAAAGACTATCTCCCCTTAATGACAACTTCCTGAACTCCTAACATAGATCGAAGTTTGGAAAACTTTTCTTTTGTAAGAGACTTTGTGAAAATGTCTGCAACTTGATCTTCTGTAGGGAAAAAGAGCACTTCAATAACTTGATAATGAATGAGATTTATGATGAAGTGCATGTGTATCTCGATGTGATTATTGCATTGATGTTGAACTGGGTCTTTGGCGAGCTTGATGGCACTCTGATTGTCGTACCAAAGGATTTTCGGATGTTGCTGATGAAATCCAAACTCTAAAAGGATCTGTCGAAGCCACAAGGCTTCCTAACTTGCATTTTTTGTTATTCAATACTCTGCTTATGCTGAAGAAAGTGCAATAGCCTATTATTTCTTATAGGCCCAAGTGACAGGTCCTGAACCAAGGCTGAAAACAATACCTGCAATAGACTTCCGATCATCAGGGTCGTAGGCCCATACTGAATCAGTGAAACCAACCAATAAAGGAGTCCCCCTCTGAACTGTAATGTATCCTGAACTGAACTATACCACAAACATAGTGAAGTATCCTTTTAGCTTCTTTCTAATGGATTTCATGGGGTGTTTGCATATACTGGGAAGCAAGACTAGCAACAAAGGAAAGATCAAGACAAGTATGAGTAAATTATAAGAGGCTACCAAGTAACTGATGGCACATCGTGGCATAAAATTTAGGAGAAGTACAGGTGGAAGTAATATTGACTCCAGACTGGAAGGGAGAAGGGGATGGTTTACAATCATCCATGTGAAAGTGATGAATAAGATCACAAGCGTACTTAGACTGGGAAAGAAAAATTCCTTCATTGGTTTAAAAAACTTGGAGGCCAAGGAAATAGTGAAAAAAACTAAGTCTGTCATTTCAAATTTCTTCTTAAAGCTGGTTTTCACATGGTTTAAAATTTTTGAGTCACTACCAGTAAGGATAAGTTCATCAACATAAATTATAAGAATTATGAGATGGATTCCTACTTTCTTGGTATAGAAATTAGGATCAGAATGGCATCTAGAGAATCCAGTGTCAATAAGAAAGTTGTCCATTTTGGCATACCAAGCTTGGGGAGCTTGCTTAAGACCATAAAGATATTTATTAAGGTGACAAACAAGGCTAGAGTCATTCTGGACATATCCAGGAGGTTGTTCCATGCAGATTTCTTCTTGCAAATCTCCATGCAATAAGGCGGATTTAACATCCATGTGATGGACCTCCCATTTATGTGAGGCAGTAAGGGAAAGAACAAGGCAGGTGGAATTCATTTTGGCTATAGCGGAAAAGGTTTCATTATAGTCAATTCCTTCAACTTGGGAAAATCCTTTGGCAACTAACCGATCTTTGTGTCTTTCAACACTTCCATATGATGCATAATTAGTTCTGTAGACCCATTTACATTTGACAAGTTTTCTTCCTTTTGGAAGAAGTACAAGATCCAAGGTATCATTGGCCATTAAAGAACGATATTCTTCATTCATTGTTGTATCTCAATCTGGATGACCTGAAGCTTCTACAAATGTGTCTGGATCGTAAGTCTCTGAAACTTGATCCAAAAGAGAAGAGGCTGACTGGAGCTATGAACGTGTCCGATGCTAATCTGAAGGATCATCGACTGCTTCTCGTGTTGAATGGACCCATCTAGGAAGCTGTGGTGTTGGTGTTGGTCTAGGTTCAAAGGACTCATCTAGAGGAAGGTGAGCAGGAGGAGGTGGATTTTCATCCTCACTGTCATCATTTGAAGAAGAAACCAGAATAAGAGCAGAAGAAGGCACAAATGTTGAAGATGGCTCGTAGGCCGAAGAATGCACAATCTCCGAATTAGGCTCGCAGGCCAAGAAATTTTCATCAAATTTAACATCTCTTCTAATAATAATTTCATTACAATGTGGTTGAAGAAGTCTATAACCTTTGACATCTTCAGAATAACCAACAAATATACACTTCTCACTTTTAGGCTGCAATGCTTTCCTTTTCTCATGAGGAATGTGAGCCCATGATATATTACCAAATACACATAAGTGACTTACATATGGTTTAATTTTAGCCCAAGCTTCTTCTAGTGTTATATTTTTAAGCACCTTTGTGGGAGTGTGATTTACTATGTAATTTGCATAGTTGATTGCTTCCGCCCAATACTTTAGACTTAATCCCTTAGATTGGATCATAAAATTAACCATTTCTTTTAATATGTGGTTCTTTCTCTCATCAACACCATTTTGTCGTGGTGTATATGGAACAATGTGTTTTATTTGGATGTCATGTGTAGTGCAATAACTTGTAAAATTATTGTTCCCATATTTGTCTCCATTATCTGTTCTGAACTTTTGAATTTGATGTCCAGATTGCTTTTCTACAAAGGCCTTGCAGGCCAAAAAATTGTCAAAAACTTCACTCTAAAGTTTTAAGAAGTAAACTCAAGTACGTCTAGAAAAGTCATCAATGAAAGTTAAGAAATACTTGCACCCAGAAAAATAAGGAGAAGAAAGTGGACCACAAAAATCATTGTGAGCAAGCTACAAAGGGCCCGAGGCGTGCCAAGAGGCACGTTTTTCAAAACTGTCCCGATGATGTTTGCCAAGAACACAATCGACACAAACACCATCTTTGCATGAAACAAGAGGAAGACTAGTCACCATCTATTGATTACATAGTTGTTGCAATGAACGATAGTTTGGATGGCCAAACCGCTCATGCCAAAGTTTGCTCAAGTCATCGATATGAGCAACAAAAACTGTTGAAAAAGATGATGACGTAAAGTTGTCAAACTTGTACAGCCTGGTAATATCATCAACAATTCCAGTTGCAAGAACATGCTTAGGATCTTTTAGATCCTTGATTACAACTTGGTGAGGTGAAAACTCTATGGTTTTACGTTCACCTGAATGAGTGATTTGATATACAGATATAAGGTTACAAGAAAGACTTGGAACACATAATACATCATTGAAATGATCGTTTTGTACTTGAACTATTCCAGATCCTTCAACACTAAGAGATATATCATCACCAACAAATATTTTCTTGGTGTTACATTCATTTAGAGCAGAAAATATGTCTCTATCCTTAGCCATATGATAAGATCCTCTAGAATCAATAAGCCACTCATTAGAAGAATAAGTAGAATTTGTATTGAAGGAGAAACCAGAAGCACAAAGTGCATGTCCATGAGAATAAGAAGAAGAAGTGGAATCAATATTGATGTTGTGCTTCTTCATTGCTTCTTCTAAAGCTTCCATCTTCTTCAAACATTTGGACTCATCATGACCATACTTATCACAAAATTGGAAATGTCTATCAGTCTTTTTACTTGTATATTTTTCTCCTTTTTCACCATTAGGAGTGGAACTTGTCTGAGTGGGTTTGGGACCCTTATTTTTCTTGTTGTTGTGGTGAGGATGTTGCTTCTTGGGATTCTTGGGTTTCTCTTTTTGATGGATGAATAAGGCTTTGTTGGAGGTACTTGCAGTGTTGATCACTCCAAGTTGTACAAGCTTCTCTTTCTCTCTAATCAAAGCATCACAAAATTTCTCAAGACTGAGTTTTTTATAAGTTTCCCCTAGAGCCTCTTGCATGGAATAAAAGGTAGATACAAACATAGAATATGCACTACCTAGCTTAGAAAGAATAAGATAGATGCAATGATATTCTTCTATCTTTATCTTACATTCTTCACATAAAGTTCTAAGTGTTTTAATCTTAGATAGATAGTATTCAATGCAAGAAAAATCATTTGGACATAAAGTCAGTACTTGATTTTCTAATTGTTGTGCTCGAATAATATTGTGTTTACCAAACATAGATTCAATCTTGTCCCAAGCTTCTTTGGGTTGATCAATTAATTGAAGGTGGAACCTTAAATAATGAGAGATGGACATTTTGATTAATCCACATGCTTCACCATTCCTATTACCCCATTTTAATTTCTTATCACCATCAATGGGTGTTATTTCCTTTCCCAAGGTAATCCGGTACAAGCCTTTACTTCTTAATAAATCCTCCATATGAGATTTCCATTGGAAGTAGTTGGTGCTGGTAAGAAAGAGATTACTTGTAGAAGCCATATTAAATATGCAAATAATATGGATTTAGAAACTGAAACTGATGATCTTGATGGAAATATCTCAAAAAGTTAGGAAGTTTTAAAAAGAACGACACTGAAAACAGACTTCGGATGTGAGAGTTATGCCCTTTTTAAAAAAGTCATAAACGATAACCAATTGACCATGTGGTGGTGTAACACTTTTATAAAGAGAAGTGAGGATCACTTTTACAATGAAGTTACTTTATAAAAGAAAAACTGCATGCAAAATAAATAACTCTAAAATAAAATATTAAAGCTACTTATAGTGATTCACTTTTATACTTGAAGTGAAATACACTTTACAATTTTGGCATGAACTTTTTCAAAAAAAGTAACAAAAGAGAGACTTGAACTCAAGACCTCTTACTTAATAAGGCAACTTTTAACCAAATGGTCTAGAAAAACATATTGTATTTTTTAGGAAGAGGATTGGGGTTGTTGTTGTTGTTGTTTTCCTTGGAGAGCGTGCTAACAAAAAAACTATTTTCACACAAGGAAAAAAATTTCGCTTCTCGATGACAACAAGGGTTAGATCTCGGTTAGCTTACCCAGAAGATGCACCTTTTCCTATTTGTTTTTTATTTTCCGAGATCGCACAGGGCGTGGGGAAAAGAGAATACATAGATCTAAAAGAGTAGAGACCTAGAAATAAATAATACAAAATTGAAATAAATCCAAAATAATACTCTGCAAAAATTTAAAAAATGTGTATTCAGGGTTTATACCTCCTAATCTGACTGAAATTGTCATGTATTGGGAAAACATAAATGTTTTCTAGTGAAACAAAAAGTGTTCTTGACTGAAATGAGCACTCCAGATGTAATGGAATATTCCTCTCATCCCATAAATGTACACAAATGATAGAAAATGGAGACGAGTCAACTCATCTTCACAATCTCGATCTACAATAGGAGCAGGTCTTCAAACAGGCTCTGATACCATGTTAAAAAACAATGGTATTCCAACAGAGGACAAACAACTTCAGTAAAATATCGCACAACCAGATCAAATATTAACACACCGATGTTTTGACATGGTAAAACCCCTACGGGGAAACATCCATGACCCTAGACAACACGACCAGTTGGAGCAGTTTATTAATGCAAAAGTAAAATATTACAGATATATTTTACACGAGAGTTTCTCACAATCGATCATCGGAAAATGACCCTCCATGCTCTTTAAATAGAGATCATGGACCAATTAGGTGTTAAGACATGGATCAATGGTCAATAAGATCAAGGAGAATATGAACCGTCATATCACTCTATGTTGGGAACATATTGTGACCGTCAGATTTCCTAACTACAAATGCATACTAAAGAATCACACTAAGAAACACATTAGACCAAGTAGATCTTAACTAACTCCTAAGTGTCTAAATATCCTAACACCCACCATGACCCATAGGTTGCTTACATAAGTGGATGATGACTAAATTTACATGTATTCAAAGGTCCTCCAGCTAGGTTTTTCAACCTTATATATTGATTTAGGTGGATATCGGTGGCCACCCACCTTTTCCAACTGGCTCAAAACAATTTTTTGGCAATTTTGGCAATTTACTATTTTTAGAAATTTTAACTTTTGGGGCCATTTTGAGGGCCTAAATGAAGGTTTTTCAGTATTGAGCTTCTCAATAATAGTCAAGGAATGATTGAGACTCCAAAATGAATCTCCTTGATGATACCTTTCCAACGGGCTATCATGTTCCTAAAACGAAAATCGTATGCAAACGTTATGACCCCGGGAAGTTGATGTACTAACTTACCCAAACAGGGCCCACATGACTTTTGGTGCTTCATCTCCTAGGGTTAGGTTTTTGGATGTCTAGGGTTTTTTGGAATTCCTGTTTATTGTAAAAAGGCCTTTAGAGCCTCATTTTAATCATCTTCTTGTGAATGCGAGTAGCCGTTACATCTCTTCTTAGAGATAAGCTGCCACCATTCTAGTGAGTATTTCACTTTGTATTTTTATAGTCTTTGTACATTTCTTTCATTAATAGAAATCATGTATTACTATATATCTGTGTTTATGGTTGCATATCTGATACATTTATGTTATATTGTGTGATATCCGGTATATCTCTATATATTTCTTTATTATATCTCCACTCTCATTTCATGTCGAAAATAATCTGGATCAATGGTATCATAGCAGGCTTCTCTTGATCATTTTCAGTGCATGTCCCTGACAAGGTCTGAGTATAGAAAGTTGGGTCTCAATCTTGTCTCTCTTGAGGACAATCGCTCTCCCACACCCAAGAAACCGTCAATGGCGGAAGAAAAGAAAAATGACGGAGCAGACGATTCTATCAATTTGTTGCTTGAGGAAGCTCTCACGTGACAGAGGGATGAAATGATGGAGAATTTTTCCCACATCCTTCAACACCTATTGATAGCAACAGACGCATATTCATTAAGCGATCACTTTAGAGGCACCTTTCCTTTCAAGGTACAAGTTAATTTTGATATTCCTGTATTTGAAGGACAGATAGATGCAGAAGCCCTAGACAAATGGTTAAATCTGCTAGAAGGTTGTTTCTCTGTTCACAATTTTTTCGACAGAGAAATGATCACCTTCACACTCCTAAAAGATCTCCTCCATGTAAAACATTGGTGGGAAACTTACTGGGAGCATAGTTCCACAAAGGAGTCTAGAATATATGGGGTTGAGTCCTTTGGATTTTTTTTGTGGATGCGGTAAAGGAACAATATTACCTTGTCGGCAACTACGAGGAACAATACATGAGATGGACCACACTATGGCAAGAAAGGGGCCAAGCAGTTCCGGAGTTCACCAATACCTTCCATACCTTGTGCACCAAGCTGGGTATCAAAGACTCTGAACGACATTTGGTTTTGAAATACCATGGGGCTCTACACAGATACATCCAAATTGAAATGGATTTTCTGGACATCTCATCACTCAGTGCTTTTTATCAATATGTCGTTAAAATCGAGAAGAAATTTAAGCACCAGAACAAACGAGAGTTCATTTCTGCAAATCTGCAACAACCAAAGTATGACAAAGACATCCCTAACAAACAGTCTCCCGAAAACTAGTCAAAGCCACAAGAAAAGAAGGGTCATGGGAAGACAAAGGACACCAAAAAATGGTGCGATTTCCACAAAATCCCCTGACACAACACCGATGAATGTTTCTCAAAATATTCATTGGTGGTTGAGATCAAAGACAAGGAGACAAACCTTGATTCAGGATCTGATTTTGAAAATAATGGTAAAAGATAGATCATTGATGCAGACCCCACTGATATTATTGTGACTGCAACAATTCAACCAGAAGAACCAACAGATCCCGAAGAGGGGGAGTGCCTTTTTCATTCATAGATGTGGGTGAAGGGGACCTCGCTGCATTTTATTGTTGATAGCGGAAGCCAGCAGAACCTCATCTCAGCAGAGGTCATCAACAGTTGGGATTGTCGACAACACCACACCCGCAACCATACAACATCGGGTGTCTTCGCCAAGGACGATATCTCTGTGTCAGCCAATAGTGTCGATTATCATACGACATCCAACCCTTCAAGGATGACGTATTATGTGATGTTTCCCCACTGGATGTCTGTGATTTCCTCTTGGCCCAACCATATATGTGGAGACGCCATGTTGTTTGTGAGTCTCAACCCCATAGTGTCATTGTTACTTTGGGGGGTCATCTCTACAGAATACCAAAGGTAGTTCCAACTATTGTTCCACCTAAACAATGTAGCAAGGTAGTATCTCATACTGCAAAATTCAACTTCTTCACTATGTGTTCAAAAGGGAAACAAAAGGACACTGCAACCACTACAACCTCTCTCCAAGCACCTTCTATCCAATAGAGGCAGGTCGACAACATTGCAACAAAGTGAAAATATTCCTTCTACACACAGGCATCTCATGTAGCCAGATTGGATAAAAGGTCCAACCCTTCCAACCACATGTTCGTGACAACCTTCAATGAGCTAAGCAACACAACTTCTCCAACAAGGCAAGCAACTCATCAAGATACAGATTCAACAAACGCTTTTCCCTCTCCCCCAAGAACTCAACGCAATGTAGACCATTTCTTCCTAAGGAGGGAGGATTGATCCAAGTGGATATCGGTAGCCACCCACCTTTTCTAACTGGCTCAAAACAGTTTTTTGACAATTTTGACAATTTACTATTTTTAGTAGTTTTAACTTTCGGGGCCATTTTGAGGGCCCAAATGAAGGTTTTTCAGGATCAAGCTTCTCAATGATATCCAAAGGCATGAGTGAGCCCCCAAAATGAATCTCCTCAACGATTCCTTTCCAATGGGATATCATGTGCCTGAAACGAAGATCGTATGCAAAAGTTACGATACTGGGAAGTTGATGTACTAACTTACCGAAACGGGGCCCACATGATTTTTGGCGCTTCATCTCCTAGGGTTAGGTTTTTGGATGTATAGGGTTTTTGGAATTCTTGTTTATTGTAAAAAGGCCTTCAGAGACTCATTGTAATCATCTTCTTGTGAATGCGAGTATCCATCACATCTCTTCTCAGAGATAAGCTGCCACCATTCTAGTGAGTCTTTCACTTTGTATTTTTACAGTCTCTATACATTTCTTTCATTAATAGAAATCATGTATTACTATATAGCTATGTTTATGGTTTCATCTCTAATACATTTATGTTATATTGTTGGATATCTGGTATATCTTTGTATATTTCTTTATTATATTTCCGCTCTCATTTCGTGCCGAAAATAATCCGGATCATATATTATGTTCCCCATGGGAACCACCGTGACCCATAGGTCACTTACATAAGTGTATCATAACTAAATTTACATGTATTCATAGTTCCTCGAGACAATTTTTACAACTTTGATGTGATGCTTAGTACTTGAGGAATACTCCTTATTGTATCGATTCATTCGCTGTAATCGATACTCAGAAGGGTGTTTTATCTAGTCACCAGTTTCACACTGTGGGTGGGTACTGAAGAAACTTACAGTGCCAATGGGTTCCAAAATTGGTAGTGCACCGAAGGGTCTGATGAAAGATACATAATGTAGTATGGATATGGATGGTGCAACATTAGGCGGGAAGAGAGAAGGGGAAGTATTGGGGACAAGCTCAAGGTAGAATATTATGGTGGTGATGGATAGGATTGATACCAAAAAGGTATATGTTTATCAGTTGTTATGGTTTTGTTGTTGAGAAATTGTCATAGTATCCTATACCTGGGTCAAACACCTTCAATGCCCATTTGGCCCGACCAAATCGAACATATTCCTTCTCATGAAATACTTTGTCTCTCGTGTCCTTGTTCTATCACATTCCCTTGAAATTGTTGGAATCATCAATTCCTCCCCTCAAGATTTTTTCCATTTTCTTTGGTCCTCCAACTACTGTTGGAGACTCCCCCTTTATATTTCTTTCGACCTCCTGGACTTTCGATGTTGATGCAGAGTTATTATTCTTGACTGGTGGCACCATATGAACATAGGTGTAGTACTATGACCTTTGATTCATCCACCTAAATCCTTCCCAAGTTTCCCCCGTGGTGGCATAGTCTAAACGTTATATGTTTAATTGGCATTTTTCACATGAATCTGGTGATCTAAATCGAGGAAAAATCACAATTTTATGTTGTTTAACTTGAATTTATAAATGAATAAATAGATTGAATGTCTTGAGAAACCCCTAGGGCACTCAAATTACATATACTTAACCACTAAACATACTACTTATTATTCCATGGACTATTGTCCCTTTGTTATACAAAGGGTAACTCTGGGACATGGCAGTATCGGTTAGGACCAACCATTATATGAATTCATAGGTCACATTAACCAAAATTTGACTTGAAATTCACTCATAGCCTATATGGTGACACAATTGATCTGGGTTAGGTACTATCCAGCCTTCCCACATCATGCAAACATCTAATCTATACTATGTTCATCCATTAATCCTTGTACTTACCGATCATATATATTGTCCTTTCCTCTTGAATTGATGTATGGAGGCAGAGCATGCATAATTATCCCACGCTAGACATTTTTAGTCCTCTTGGCAGGCATAATTGATGTCTTGATCGAAACAACGCGAGCATAATTAGCCTATGTGGGATATTTTTATCCCTCATAGCAGGCATAATTGACATCATGATCATGACAACACAGGCACAATAAGATTTTGACAGACATTTTTATCCCCCTAGCTAACATAATTAAGGCCCAATTAGGTGCCAAATGTACCCATGACACAAACATTTGTTGACATGGTAGTTCCACATAGGTGCCACAGAGGCAGGCTACGAGGCAATGGTGGGTCACAATGGTGATGTCATTGGTCTTGAAAACTATTGAATATGAGTCGAAAATATGATGAGTACTATACTACGTCGTATGTCCGATGAATGTTGGGGGACCAAGAAAAAATAAAATGAAATTTTGAGAATTAGTGTGTAACGTATGACAGTAAGGTGGATTTTGTATGTAACGTTAAAATACCCCATAGGACTTCAACACCATATTTATTAGTGTTACCAATACCAACATATATTTGGATATACATTTCAATGTATTTTATTGTGGGACTCCCAAAATTAGACGACAAATCAATCATCATGGTGGTTGTTGACCATATTTCAAAAGATTCTCATTTTTTTCCCTAGCTCATCCTTTCACTCCTTCCTTAGTGGCCCAGGCCTTCATGATATAGATATTTGAGCTACATGGTATTCCCACTTCCATTGTCTTAGATTAGGACCCCTCATTCACCAACAAAGTTTGGTATGAACTATTTAAACTTCAACATACACAGTTGAATATGAGCACTGCACATCATCCTCAAACTGATGGTCAAACAAAAGTGGTCAACAAGTTCCTAGAAACTTATTTGAGATGTTTTTTTCATTTTTTCTGAAAATCTGCCCAATGGGAACAATGAATTACCCTTGTCGAATTGTGCTACAACACCACTTATCATGGAGCTACCAAAATTACACCATGTGAAGTTTTTTATGGAAAAAACCCCATATTAGTGACATCCTATGTACCAAGCACCTCCAATGTTCATGTAGTAGATAGAATGTTTCACACCATAGAAGACATTATCCATATCCTCAAGGACAACTTGTTCATGGCACATACTAGAATGAAGAAACAATATGATTAGCATAGATATGAATGATCCTTTAATGAAGGGGATCAAGTTTTTATTCACCTATATCCTTATAAATAAACATCACTAAAAAACAATTTCCCCAGAAGTTGGCTCTCAAGTTCATGGTCCTGTTGGCAACCAATTCATTTTTTTTTAATTGCCCTAAAAAGTTGCCTACACCTATGTCTCTTGAACTTCAAATTTTTGTCGTATTTTGCAAAGAGACGATATTTCCATTTCAAGCGACATTTTCAAATTGGTTTCGATTTAGTTTTCACGACTGAAAGCGTGAAAACTCCTCCATCGTTATTTGGACTGTCGTGATCTACCCATTGATATCCTGATTGGTACTTACCTTTGGTCTGCTATTAAATGGCTAGAATGACTTTCAAACTATGTCCATTCACTTTGATTGCGCAACTTGATTTCTTTGGTAAGGCATTGAACATGTTAAGTTATGGGTTACATTTGATTTCATAAGGGGCATGGTTGATCTTGTTTTATATGATGTGATCCTTACTATCATAACTTCTTAACTTATCGATTTCATAAAGTCATTGGTTGCAATGTTTACAAACTTTGATTATGCTAAAAAACGCATGGGTCACATATCAGTTTGATTTCATATTTGAGTGGCAATGTTTTACACTTGTCGCGTTGGTAAAAATTTTGGATTTCATGTTGAATTGAACTATACACTTGGCGCATGAATATAACATATGGTTTTGGTTTGGCACGTTGATATGGTTATTCACCGATTTGGGTTGGCCGATTAATATGTTTTAAACGTTATGATTACTGATGGAACAGTGATGTACTCAGCCATTAATACATTGCATGGCGGTGATAATCCCACCACCTTCGCATGCATTACATTTATTCATTCCCCTTTGAGTGCTTGCAGCTGTTAAGCCCTATCGTTTTTTGCTCCTGCATTTTGTATTGTTCAAACCAAACCCTACCATGCACACCAGCCATGGCTCCAGTCGTAAGGGCTGAGCCCAATGGTGACCAGGCATTACTAATGTTCAATGGTGCTTACAACAACTTGGAAGAATTTGGATGGCTCCCGTTCATCCAGAGGTTTGATGGCTTTAACCCTGGTGTAGCTTGGCAATTTGCACTAACCTTTGATGGCTGCCGAGCCAAGGTTGGGGATGTGCAGTTAGAAATTGATGAGAAATTTCTTAGTTTGGCTACCAGTCTGCCTACTACTAGAAATAAGTGGTCGAAAAATTGCAAGGTGGAAGATGTCCCGTGGACGTTGCTCTTCCATTCACGAAAGGTTAATTCTTGTGACAAGGGTTTGCCTGCAAATATGTTGAAGCAACGTTGGCATGACCTGTTCATGATAATCAAGCAATTCATTACTTGCAAGGGCAGGTATGGGTTCGTTTTCTTATTTCACCTTCATCTATTGATGGTCTTTATAGGCTACGAGCTTAACATGCCTCACTATCTGCATAGGAGCCTGTTTAAGATGGCTAAAAGGTATAAACGGAACCAGTCCGATACCAGTCTATTTCATTTTGGGTTAATTAAAATGCTTATGGTTTATGAGTTGGGGTTACATCAGGACTATTGGGAGGATTTTCTTAAACGTAATAGCTTTGAGGACTCAAGCCTACCACAGGTTGATAAACCTGTGGTGAGCGAAAGCAAGCCTATCCCCCCTGTGCCTTACAACGTTCTGCTACCCAAACCTCTACCTGACTCACCTATGAACTTTCCCATGACTGTGACCAAACAGGTCGAAATTCATAAACCCGTAGCCAAAAATCCTAAAGCTAAAACTGGTGCAAATGCTAAAGGAAAGAAAAATGCCTGGTTAATCTCTCGCATGGCAAGAAATAAACCCAAATGTCCTGTCAACCCAGAGCCTATTATGGTCAGTGAAGATTCTGACTCGGAGATTGAACGTTACCTCGCAAGCGAGCTTCCCTATTCTGAAGGTTTGTGTGACAAACCCTCTTACGATTTTGTGGAGAATCTACCACCATGCTTACAGAATGATCCTAATTTTCCAGGCATTGAAATGCCTCGTGGAACCCTTGGTGACTCGTCGAAACCCTCTTCTGCTCAACCAGCTGTTTCACCATGCGATCAATGTGTCATGTCGTTGGAAAGGTATTACACTGATGTGCCAATGCTGCAATCCAAAATTCATGCCCTGGAGGATCAAGTTGCAAGGCTATCTAGTCAACAGGGTAAAGTGCGATCCACTGATAAGAAACAACGAACAACTGGTTCGATTTTGTTCAAGAACGTGGAGTCGGCAACAACATTCGTCAATTCAAAATTGGCATAGCTAGATCAACCTCACTGGTATGACTTTCACTTATTTATATGACATGATCATAAACTTTGTTATATCGTGAATCTTCTCTGTCACATAAGCATGCACTTTTGTATATATTTTTGTTTTGTTAAATCAATTTTCATTATCGTTTAAGTTTCGATTAGATTTGGCTTTGATTCGATGGATCGTCGGATAGATTTGATTGTTCAAATTTAGCTTCAATTGGATGCTCTGTTGATAATTGAAGTTGTTAATATTTTCTAAACATAGGCTGTTGTTGGTATTCCGATTTTGAACACAGTCAATGGCACAATTTAAATTGGTTATTTTGTATATGAATATGATTGACAAATGGGTTAACTGTTTTCCATGTTTTTTGACCAAATCTGATACTATTCTGTTAATACATAACCGATTCACATTGTTTGACCATTTCGATTCATATATTGTTTGAATTTGATTCTGCTCAGGGTTACGATTTGTTTCTATAATTAACTCAGTGAAGATTTGTGTTGATTATTGCCCAGATTCATGGATTCTGTTGATTTTATCACGCCCCTGTCTGTTGACTGTGTGGTGATCAAACATGAAAATCATTGGGTCGATATTCATGGAGTATGATTTCATTCGATTACAATTGGAAAGATTTACATATCATGCACTTAAATGAATGATATCAATCTGTTGTTATGACTATAACTAGTCAAAGATGGTTACGACCATTATTTCGGTCATACCTGTGAACTGTTTGACACTCAACGAACAAAGTCTATGGCAGAGTTTTATGGATATCGTTATGCATGTTTCATCTTGATAATAATCATGACATATTTTCTATATTGGCATTTGATTAGAATGATATGAATCCTATGCAAATCAATTATGATTGCATCGTATCTAATACGATTTGGTTCACCATTGATTTGATTTATGAAACAGTCCTGTTAAGATTTGATCCGATTTTATGGCAATTGGAAAAACAAAGCATTCTTACCCTATCCCGATTGCATCCTTTTAGATTTGGTTTGATTTGAATGATACATTTGCTTGAGCCATTAGTAATTCATTTTTTATGTTTATTAAAAGCAAATTAAATTGGATTGTTTTTAAAAAAGATTTCTTTTGATTCCTATCTGATTCTATATGCTATTTCAGACTAGCTACAGAATCAGATGATTCTGTAGCTGAGTCTGTAGGATCATTTTCTTTGTATTTTGTTACTGAAATATCTCTCTAATATGATACTTGTGTTCTATCGCAGGTAAATTTGAATTTGCAATTGAGTTGTTGAGCAATTAGGGGATGTTTCAAAGATTTTACTTGCATTTTATTTTCTTAGTTTAGGAGATTTTGGGATTTTTCCATGATTATGTAAAACTGTTTGATGATTATCCACAGGGATGTTTTACCCTGTGGAGAAACTTATATATACATATAATTTTTGTAATAATGTTCATCCTCATTCGTGGGAGAACAAGGATATGGAGTTCTAATACAGACTGAAGAAGAATTGATGTTTTGTCACAGCTTTAGCTTCTCAATATATCAACATTTTGTTTCATGTTTTGTATATCAAATTTGTGTACGATTTATGACTACTTTAGCTATCTAAATCAAATGCAAATGATATAATTTTATTACTGTTATCCATATCTTGTTTCTTCCAAATAGATAAAAGACATAACAATTGTTAATTCAGTTTATGCATGACAGGTTTATCTTCTTCATAGATTGAATTGTTACATATAAGTCCTTGCATAACAGGTTTCCCTTATTGTAGGAATTTATAATCATAAGATTGTTATGATTTTCTTTTATGTCTTGTTTGTCCTGTAAAACACTTCAAGAAGCAGCACAACCAATCGTTTACGAAAATCTTACGGACCAACCGGTGCGAGTTTTCTCCTCCGACCAGCTTAGAAGTTATCACACACAGGGCAGACTTGGAGCGTTTCCAGGTCAATTAGTCTGTTGTTTACTGTTTTCATTAAGTAGTTTAATTTAGATATAATCTTAATTAGATTTATATTACATTGTTTAATTTCAGTAAAAAATATTAGATCATTTAATTTTAGTTAATTTACTTTCTTATTCATAAATCATAAAATCAAAAAGAGTTATCCTTCGCTGTTTTTGGGACAACAAGTACATCAGTTTCACAGGTTTTATTCAAATCTATAGATTGTATGCAATGTATATTTGTGAATAAACTGTAATTAATTAGTAATTAGATAGTTGATTTGAGTCATTATAATAATAATTAGTATATTGTATATAATAGTTGGAGTAGTTATATTTAGTTTAGTTTATTAAATAGTTGTCTTAATTAGATTAGTGTGTTAGTTTCTTGTACTTTTAGTTAGTTCGTTTTATTAATTTTATTTATTTTTAGTTTGTTTAGATTACTTAGCTCAGATCAATTCTCTCTTTGGTTTTCTTAGGAGACCTTAGAGTGTCCAACAGAGTCGTTAAACTCATCAGGGTGGTCCATTCCAAACGGCTTGGGTTATTTAGACAACCCCGTACCGGTTCCACTCTCTCAGTTGACGGACGGTCATTTTCGCCCATCAACAGGTCCTTATAAGTTCAATGGATCCCCCAACTCACTCCAATATTCATCCAGTCTTTCATGTGTCCCATTTGAAGAAACTTGTGGGATAAAATTGCAAATTGTATACCAACCTACCAGAACTTGATGAAGAAGGTTCCATTTAGATCCAACTAAAAGTAGCATTGGATACCAGAGAGCACTATCTATGCCAACACATAATCAAGGAACTATTGATCTGGTGAAATGATATGCGACCTGAAGATGCCGCATGGGAATCAACAACTATTCTACAATGATTTTCTCTTCTTTAACCTTGAGTAAAACACTATTTTCAAAGGGGAAGGGCATGTTAGGGTTCTACCCTAACCCCCTTACTTAGATACTTTATTAATGTATGACGCCACCTTCTTTGAATAATTCCCATTAAATAGTTGGTTTTAATAGTCAATCATTATATTAAAGGGTCTCTTTAAGTAATAAGGCCCAAATGAGTTTGTATACCCTCATTATAAGAGTCCCATGGGTAGTTGAGATTATGTATGGATAGATATATATTGAATAGAAGGCTATGTATTGGTATGTCAATAATTGTTATTGTATTTAGAACATTTCTCTTGGAGGTTGCTTCCTTGAAGAGGCAAGTTAACATAGCTCTCTATTTTTATCTCTCTTTCTCTTGTATTCTTGGGTTTTTCACTACATTTTATGTGATTGCTCTAAATTTTTTGGGTTGAGTACACTACAATGACTATAAGGATGACCCAGAGTTATGTAGAATATTGGTGGTTCAACATGATTAACCTTGTAACGTACCCAAGCTCTAGTTGAGGAACATTACGTGGAGAATACACATTAATATTTAAGATTCCCTACTTAATAATTTCTTGTAGCTTACCAACTACATATCACACAAATATTTAATTATCGATTGATATCATTTTATAAATGCATCTAACAACATAAAGATAACTATAAATGCAACTATTCAAGAAACAAAAAAATACCCAACATTCATCTAAACCATTTACACAACAAAATAACATAAGAACATAATAGAAGCACTTGTTCGTTAATAATTAACCAACCGGATACATATGAAGGATGAAGCTCCCAACTATATGCGTTTTTGTTCATTTCCTCTCAATAGTAGGCCACCCCTGAGCTGAAGCTATGAGTCCATAAGGAGATAGGTCCCTTTTGGTTTTCCACTCTCCACACACACACAACAACACAGGAACCCATATTGCAGTCTATTTCCCACAACTTGCACCACCCAAGGAATGAGATCCCCCTTCACTACACATAGTCTCTTGGGCCTTCCCACTTCCCGCCAAGCCTCTAGTGCACCTAGTTGACCAATAATCCTCCTAGTTACTCTAAGAATGCTCACAATATCCTTCACAAGGCTCTCGAGCCATCTCCTCAACAAAAAAAGTTTTTACAGGTTTACAACTCAATTTATAGGGACATGGGGATCTTTCTCAACATAAAACACACCCAAACAATGGCTTCCTTCAAGCACAAGATGGTTGGCATTCTTCCCAACATTCAACTCCTCTTTTGTTGTCGAAAATATGCATGTAAAACTTGTCTCTATTATGCATACAAATTTATCTTCTTCTCCCTTTCTTTCTTGACTCTCACTCTTCCCAAAGATGATGGTACTTTATCCCATGCTCCCCAATAACTATAGGATGTGGCTCCTCACACCCACCTCCTTACATTAATGGATTTGAGAACACTCAATGACAATTTAGAAGGTTTTAAACAATGATAATAATTCAAGAATGTGGGTTGGGTTAATACCTATGAATATTCCCCACTTGGACCCCCTCTCTATTCTAGAATCACAGCCCCCCATCATTCTTCATCCCTTTGTATTGGAGTCAAATATTACTATTTTTATCAATTATTCCAATGCACATAATATACCATTTTTCCTCTGTCCACACTAAACCAATATGGGATCTTCACCCCAACACATTGGCTCACCAACCTAAATCTCATTTAAACAATTACATTATAATTCATGGGGATT
Source organism: Picea engelmannii (assembly GCA_009831015.1). NCBI lineage: Eukaryota > Viridiplantae > Streptophyta > Pinopsida > Pinales > Pinaceae > Picea > Picea engelmannii. The sequence goes on from ML793843.1 coordinate 66,562, forward strand.
AAAACTGGGGATGTTACATTCCCCTCCCCCTTACTTTTTCATTGTCCTTAGTGCACAATACCCTACAGGTGTACAATCATTTTACAATTCTAACTCCCCAACCATTAATCAACATATAGGATCTTCAACCCAAAATCATAGAGGAATTCAATCCTAAACAAAATTACATAGGCACTTTGGCCCAAAATTATAGATACTTAGGCCCCCTATCCAAAAGAATATACATACATAGGAACTCTTGCCAAAAAACAATAGATACTTAGGCTCTCTGGCCCAAAACGTGTAAGATAATTTCACAATTCATCGTTCTAGTAACAATTTCAACCAATAACTTCTCACTTTTATAGCCTACACCACCTTTCTCTCTATCCAGTTGCAATATTCTTCATACTTTGTCAATTCCCAAGACCTAATAATGGATTCTCCCAACCCAATGAACCATCTTAGTGCAGAGTCTTTGAGGGTGGTAGGAAAGAGTTTTAATTTATGGGCATCTTGTACATAGTTGTAGCTCCTGCACAATATGTCATATTCAAATAGGAAGGTGTCTGGATCTTCACTATTTTTACCATAAAAGGTAGGAAGTACTGAGAGAGGAATATTCTTTATGTTGACATTTGGATTGGTGTCTAAAATCGGAAATCCAAAGGTATTTTTGGTTTGGTTTCCAGTTTCTTCTTCCTTCCTGTGTCTTACATTGTTATGGTCTTCCCGATTATCCATATTTGCTAGGTTTCCAAAAAGAGAGTACCTAGGTGGTTTTATCTTTGAAGAGAACAAGGTTTCCCTTTGATGGAAAGGTCTTCCTTCGGATTGGATGCCTGGGATTCTACTTGAGCCGATTGAGACTATTGGTGCCAAAGTTTTTGTGTCAATTCGAGAAATAATTACATCGGCTAAACTACCAAACAAAAGATTCACCTATTCAGGGTCTATGATGTCCTCAAAATTAGGATCTCCTGGTGGTGGTGTAAAAGAAAAGGTTGTATTGTTTGGTTCTGTGGAAGGCTCGAGTGGTTTTGCCTCTTGTCCCAATATGAGTGATGCTTCAATTTTTGGTTATATAGTGATCCCTGTGCTAGTGTTCTCAGAGACTATTTTAGCTCTTTGGGTTGAGCTAGCTCCTATTTTTCGGTGTTGGTCTGTAGATTTTATAAATGGAATGTCCCTTCCCCCAAAGAGATCGGAAGGAACCTTGGTTGAAAGGTGTGATTTATATTTAATGTATCTACCTTGCGGATCTCTAGGCCTATTCATGAAAGAAAGCAAAAACAAAATAAAAAGCTACCATTTGGTTTCTAGGTCTATTCATGAACAAAAACAAAAAGAAAAACTACCATTTGGTTTGGGGGAGCCTGCAATAGCAGATGCACAGGTTCTTACCTCTCATCTTTAAGTTCCCCCACCACCAATCTAATGCTAATGTCTAAAAATGATCTATTTCCTAACTACTTCTTACCTTGAGACAAATCCCTGGCAACAACGCCAAAAATCATGGGTGTTATATAAGCACTAAAAACACAGTAAAAACCCTCAATTAAATTGTCAACCCAGGGTAAGTAAACTTAGAGTTGTAGAAAAATATATGTCAAAGGTAGAAGGGTTAGTAGGAGTATCGTCTAACTAAGGAAGGTAGCTATCTAAAGCTAATCTACTCAAGAAAAGCTATCTAATGTGCAAACCCTACTAAGAAAATTTAAACTAGGTAACCTAAGTTCTTTTGGACCAAGGATCGATGGATAGTTCTAAGAAAACAAGTGAAAAACCTACTTGAAGCAAACTAGTTCATAACAATAAGCAAAAGCAACTATTAAGCATAACAATAAGCAAATGACAAAAGAAAACTACTTTAACTTGCCAACCTAATTCAATAGCAACTATCCTATGGAAGCAAGTAAATGAACAATCAAGCAAAGACAACTAACTAACCTACTAAAGCAAGTAAACAAGTAAGCAAAGACAACTAACTAACCTATTAAAGAAAATAAACAAGTAATCAAAACAACTAGCTAGCCTATTGAAGCAAATAGAAAACTAACTACTCTAAGATAACTTCTACTGCAAGCAATCAAATTAAAACTTCTCATTGAAAAACTATCTAGCCTAAGAGGCAAGTGGACTATATTCTTAAAACTGCAAAGCTATTTTTAATTCATAAAAAGGAAATCTATTTACTTGGAAGCAAGAAGGACTAGCAACTAACCTTTAATCTATGATAAGAAAACTACTAGCTGATCTATCAAAGAAAAGACTATCTATCCTACAACAAGAATAAAACTATCTTCTAAATTATGAAAGCAAGAAACTATATCTTCTAATCTACAAAAGCAAGAAACTATCCTTTGATCTACGAAAAACTCAAATACAATGTTGGTGGTTGTGTGAATGTCTTCGGTGTCAGATGTTATCTTGATGAAACTTGACAACAAAGGACAATTCAAGTGGTATAAGTTCAACACTGATATCAATAACAAAGTGAAAGGTATGGATTAAACAATCGAACGAGAATTTAGCCATGACAAAAACAATCGTCAATTACCCTGCATATTCATTTATTAGCCATCAACAATATAACAAGATCATCATTGTATTTCTATACTATTTAAGAAAAATTCATACTTAACTCAATCATTAACTAAGAACTACAATTGCAACTTAATTCTAGGAAGGAAATAACATGAAATGAAACTATGATAGATCTATTCTAATAATCCAAACTACAATAAGAGAGTGCTTAAGAACATAAATCAAGACATGATATTTAAAAAGGTAAACTATCAAATGTATTAGCCAACAATTAAGTAAACAAGATCTATGTAAAAATGAAATAAGTAATCTATGATTAAACACTGAGATTAAATCCTATCCATCCATCAAATCCTTGTCGAAGAAGAAAAATCAAATAAAAACTCTATCCTATTCTAATTAAAACTCTTTTTTAAACTTGATTCTAAAATCATAAATAAAATCATAATCTAATATCTAATTGCGCATGGGGTTAGTCTAGGGATTTTCAAATCTGTTCCTAACTACAAGATCAATGCATGCTAACACAATCCTTCATTCTAACCTACAAAAGAGAATCAAAACATTTAAAATACAACAAAAACTAATTAATAAAATGATAATGCATATACAGGAAATAAAGAGAACAACTAAATCATAAAATGCATGAACATCACAAAGACAGTTACTAGACTACTGGTGGCCCCCCTAGAAAGTCGTGGTTGCTTCCTAAAAGCACACCACGAACTCAACAATTCGAATTCACCATGAAAAATTAAAAACACAGTTCTTATATAATCTGGCAATGTAAAATAGAAAAACAGAGTAAAATCATATTTTTGTCTATCACACTGATGCTTCTACTACTTAACAATCATCTGACCACCTCGGTGGTATTTATAATGTTTATAGACCAAGTGGTCGACCACAGGACGGTCGAATGACTTCTAAATTTGGCAATTTGCATTAAATGATGCCCTAACTGCTAAAACATAGTGAGCCAATAATTGCTCAGTTGAACAACCAAAACTGAGTTCTTGGGAGCTCAGTAGCTGGAGGGGGCAAGCATGACCAAAAACCACGTTCCTGATTCACCCACCATTGACTACCAATACCATAACCACCAAGTCTCCCTCCATTTTTGTGCAATACACAGTGCTGGATAAAGTGTTGGATCGGGTATCGGAACGAGTGCTGGAAGGAGTGCCACACTGAGTGTCAGAAGTAGAAACGTGGTGCGTTTTTGCCCTGTAACACCAGAAAAATGTGAATTAGATCTTGGTAATCATAAAACATGATGAATTATACTCAATAATTACATTAAACATGAATCACACGTACATGGTGGAGATCATCCCATTTTAACATAAAATTCTTACAAAAGCTCATTCAAAATATGAAAAACACATATGTACATGTGACAAAAGTGTATAATAACCATCATAAAAGTGATCATATCTCGAGCCCAACAATAGGATTGAAGGATTTACAGTAGTGACACAATAGGAGAAGGAGGGAGGAATTAAAGCCTATCCCCCCTTAATGACAACTTCCTGAACTCCTAACATAGATTGAAGTTTGGAAAAATTTGTTTTTGTAAGAGACTTTGTGAAAATGTCTGCAACTTGATCTTCTGTAGGGAAAAAGAGCACTTCAATAACTTGATAATGAATGAGATTTATGATGAAGTGCATGTGCATATTGATGTGATTGTTGCATTGATGTTGAACTGGGTCTTTGGCGAGCTTTATGGCACTCTGATTGAAGAACCAAAGGCTTTTCAGATGTTGCTGATGAAATCGAAACTCTGAAAGGATCTGTCGAAGCCACAAGGATTCCTAACTTGCAATTTTCGTTGCTCAATACTTTTCTTATGCTGAAGAAAGTGCAATAGCCTATTGTTTCTTACAGGCCCAAGTGACAGATCCTGAACCAAGGCTGAAAACATAACCTGCAATAGACTTTCGATCATCAGGGTCGTAGGCCCATTCTGAATCAGTGAAACCAACCAATAAAGGAGTCCCCCTCTGAACTGTAATGTATCCTGAACTGAACTGTACCACAAACATAGTGAAGTATCCTTTTAGCTTCTTTCTGATGGCTTTCATGGGGTGTTTTCATATACTGGGAAACAAGACCAACAACAAAGGAAAGATCAGGACAAGTATGAGTAAATTATAAGAGGCTACCAAGTAGCTGATGGTACATCGTGGTATCAACTTCAGGAGAAGTACAGGTGGCAGTAAGATTGACTCCAGACTGGAAGGGAGAAGGGGCTAGTTTACAATCATCCATGTGAAAGTGACGAATAAGGTCACAAGCATACTTAGACTGGGAAAGAAAAATTCCTTCATTGGTTTAAAAAACTTGGAGGCCAAGGAAATAGTGAAAAAAACTAAGTTTGTCATTTCAAATTTCTTCTTAAAGCTGGTTTTCACATGGTTTAAAACTTTTGAGTCACTACCAATAAGGATAAGTTCATCAACATAAATTATAAGAATTATGAGATGGATTCCTACTTTCTTGATATAGACATTAGGATCAGAATGGCATCTAGAGAATCCAGTGTCAATAAGAAAGTTGTCCATTTTGGCATACCAAGCTCCGGGAGCTTGCTTAAGACCATAAAGAGATTTATTAAGGTGACAAACAAGGCTAGAGTCATTCTGGACATATCCAGGAGGTTGTTCCATGTAGATTTCTTCTTGCAAATCTCCATGCAATAAGGCAGATTTAACATCCATGTGATGGACCTCCCATTTATGTGAGGCAGCAAGGGAAAGAACAAGGCAGATGGAATTCATTTTGGCTATAGGGGAAAAGGTTTCATTATAGTCAATTCCTTCAACTTGGGAAAATCCTTTGGCAACTAACCGATATTTGTGTCTTTCAACACTTCCATATGATGCATACTTAGTTCTGTAGACCCATTTACATTTGACAAGTTTTCTTCCTTTTGGAAGAGGTACAAGATCCCAAGTATCGTTGGCCATTAAAGAACGATATCCTTCATTAATTGTTGTATCCCAATCTGGATGACCCGAAGCTTCTACAAATGTGTCTGGATCGTGAGTATTTGAAACTTGATCCAAAAGAGAAGAGGCTCACTAGAGCTGTGAACGTGTCGGACATTGATCTGAAGGATCACCGACTGCTTCTCGTGTTGAATGGACCCATCTAGGAAGCTGTGGTGTTGGTGCTGGTCTAGGTTCAAAGGACTCATCTTGAGGAAGGTGAGTAGGAGGAGGTGGATTTTCATCCTCACTGTCATCATCTGAAGAAGAAACCAGAATAAGAGCAGAAGAAGGCAGAAACGTTGAAGATGTCTCGTAGGCCGAAGAATGCACAATCTCCGAATTAGGCTCGCAGGCCAAGAAATTTTCATCAAATTTAACATCTCTTCTAATAATAATTTCATTACAATGTGGTTGAAGAAGTCTATAACCTTTGACATCTTCAAAATAACCAACAAACATACACTTCTCACTTTTAGGCTGCAATGCTTTCCTTTTCTCATCAGGAATGTGAGCCCATGCTATACTGCCAAATACACATAAGTGACTTACATCTGTTTTAATTTTAGTCCAAGATTCTTCTGGTGTTATATTTTTAAGCGCCTTTGTGGGAGTGTGATTTACTATGTAATTTTCATAGTTGATTGCTTCCACCCAATACTTTAGACTTAATCCCTTAGATTGGATCATAAAATTAGCCATTTCTTTTAATATGTGGTTCTTTCTCTCAACAACACCATTTTGTTGTGGTGTATATGGAACAATGTGTTTCTTTTGGATGTCATGTGTAGTGCAGTAACTTGTAAAATTATTGTTCGCATATTTGCCTCCATTATTTGTTCTGAACTTTTGAATTTGATGTCCAGATTGCTTTTCTACAAAGGCCTTGCAGGCCAAAAAATTGTCAAAAACTTCACTCTAAAGTTTTAATAAGTAAACTCAAGTACGTCTAGAAAAGTCATCAATGAAAGTTAAGAAATAATTGCACCCAGAAAAATAAGGAGAAGAAAGTGGACCACAAAAATCACAGTGAGCAAGCTACAAAGGGCCCGAGGTGTGCCAAGAGGCGCATTTTTCAAAACTGTCCCGATGATGTTTGCCAAGAACACAATTGGCACAAACACCATCTTTGCATGAAACAAGAGGAAGACCAGTCACCATCTATTGATTACATAGTTGTTGCAATGAACGATAGTTTGGATGACCAAACCGCTCATGCCAAAGTTTTCTCAAGTCATCGCTATGAGCAACAAAAACTGTTGAAAAAGATGATGACCCAAAGTTGTCAAACTTGTACAACCTGGTAATATCATCAACAATTCCAGTTTCAAGAACATGCTTAGGATCTTTTAGATCCTTGATTACAACTTGGTGAGGTGAAAACTCTACAGTTTTACGTTCACCTGAATGAGTGATTTGATATACAGATATAACGTTACAAGAAAGACTTGGAACACATAATACATCATTGAAATGACCGTTTTCTACTTGAACTGTTCTAGATCCTTCAACACTAAGAGATCTATAATCACCAACAAATATTTTCTTGGTGTTACATTCATTTAGAGCAGAAAATATGTCTCTATCCTTAGCCATATGATAAGATCCTCTAGAATCAATAAGCCACTCATTAGAAGAATAAGTACAATTTGTATTGAAGGAGAAACTAGAAGCACAAAGTGCATGTCCATGAGAATAAGAAGAAGAAGTGGAATAATTATTGATGTTGTGCTTCTTCATTGCTTCTCCTAAAGCTACAATCTTCTTCAAACATTTGGACTCATCATGACCATACTTATCACAAAATTTGAAATGTCTATCAGTCTTCTTACTTGTATATTTTTCTCCTTTTTCACCATTAGGAGTGGAACTTGTCTGAGTGGGTTTGGGACCCTTATTTTTCTTGTTTTTGTGGCGAGGATGTTGCTTCTTGGGATTCTTGGGTTTATCTTTTTGATGGATGACTAAGGCTTTGTTGGAGGTACTTACAGTGTTGATCCCTCCAAGTTGTACAAGCTTATCTTTCTCTCTAATCAAAGCATCACAAAAGTTCTCAAGACTGAGTTTTTTATAAGTTTCCCCTAGAGCCTCTTACATGGCATAAAAGGTAGATACAAACATAGAATATGCACTACCTAGCTTAGAAAGAATAAGATAGATGAAATGATCTTCTTCTATATTTATATTACATTCTTCACATAAAGTTCTAAGTGTTTTAAACTTAGATAGATAGTATTCAATGCAAGAAAAATCATTTGGACATAAAGTCAGTACTTGATTTTCTAATTGTTGTGCTCGAATAATATTGTGTTTACCAAACACAGATTCAATCTTGTCCCAAGCTTCTTTGGGTTGATCAATTGATTGAAGGTGGAACCTTAAATAATGAGAGATGGACATTTTGATTAATCCACATGCTTCACCATTCCTATTACCCCATTTTAATTTCTTATCACCATCAATGGGTGTTGTTTCCTTTCCCAAGGTAATCCGGTACAAGCCTTTACTTCTTAATAAATCCTCCATATGAGATTTCCATTGGAAGTAGTTGGTGTTGGTAAGAAAGAGATTACTTGTAGAAGCCATATTAAATATGCAGATAATATGGATTTAGAAACTGAAACTAATGATCTTGATGGAAATATCTCGAAAATTTAGGCAGTTTTAAAAAAAACGACACTGAAAACAGACTTCGGATGTGAGAGTTATGCCCTTTTAAAAAAAGTCATAAACGATAACCAAATGGCCACGTGGTGGTGTAACACTTTTATAAAGAGAAGAGAGGATCACTTTTACAATGAAGTTACTTTATAAAATAAAAACTGCATGCAAAATAAATAACTCTAAAATAAAATATTAAAGCTACTTATAGTGATTCACTTTTATACTTGAAGTGAAATACACTTTACAATTTTGGCATGATCTTTTTCAAAAAAAGTAACAAAAGAGAGACTTGAACTCAAGACCTCTTACTTAATACGACAACTTTTAACCAAATGGTCTAGAAAAACATATTGTATTTTTTAGGAAGAGGATTGGGGTTGTTGTTGTTGTTGTTTTCTTTGGAGAACGTGCTAACAAAACAACTATTTTCACACAAGGAAAAAAATTTTGCTTCTCGATGACAACAAGGGTTAGATCTCGGCTAGCTTACCCAGAAGATGCACCTTTTCCTATTTGTTTTTTATTTTCCGAGATAGCACAGGGCATGGGGAAAAGAGAATACGCAGATCTAAAAGAGTAGAAACCTAGAAATAAATAATATAAAACTGAAATAAATCCAAAATGATACTTTGCAAAAATTTAAAAAATGTGTATTCAGGGTTTATACCTCCCGATCTGACTGAAATGGTCATGTCTTGGGCAAACATAAATGTTTTCCAGTGAAACAAAAAGTGTTCTTGACTGAAATGAGCACTCCAGATGTAATGGAATATTCCTCTCAGCCCATAAATGTACACAAATGATAGAAAATGGAGATGAGTCAACTCATCTTCACAATCTCGATCTACAACAGGAGCAAGTCTTCAAACAGGCTCTGATACCATGTTTGAAAACACTGGTATTCCAACAGAGGACAAACAACTTCAGTAAAAAATCACACAACTAGATCAAATATCAACACACCGGTGTTTTGACATGGTAAAACCCCTACGGGGAAACATCCACGGCCCCAGACAACGCGACCACTTGGAGCAGTTTATTAATGCAAAAGTAAAATATTACAGATATATTTTACACGAGAGTTTCTCACAATCGATCATCAAAAAATGACCCTTCATGCTCTTTAAATAGAGATCATGGACCAATTAGGTGCTAAGCCACAGATCAATGGTCATTAAGATCAGGGAGAATATGAACCGTCAGATCACTCTATGTTGGGAACATATTGTGACCGTCAGATTTCCTAACTACAAATGCATACTAATGCATACTAAAGAATCACACTAAGAAACACATTTTTACCTAATGATACATTAGACCAAGTAGATCTTGTGTCTAAATATCCTAACACCCACCTTGACCCATAGGTTGCTTACATAAGTGGATGATGACTAACTTTACATGTATTCACAGGTCCTCCAGCTAGGTTTTTCAACCTTATATATTGATTTAGGTGGATATCGGTGGCCACCCACCTTTTCCAACTGGCTCAAAACAATTTCTTGGCAATTTTGGCAATTTACTATTTTTAGTAGTTTTAACTTTTGGGGCCATTTTGAGGGCCTAAATGAAGGTTTTTCAGGATTGAACTTCTCAATGATAGTCAAGGAATGATTGAGCCCCCAAAATGAATCTCCTCGACAATAAATTTCCAATGGGCTATCATGTGCCTAAAACGAAAATCGTATGAAAAAGTTACGACCCCGGGAAGTTGATGTACTAACTTACCCAAACAGGGCCCACATGAATTTTGGTGCTTCATCTCCTAGGGTTAGGTTTTTTGGATGTCTAGGGTTTTTTGGAATTCTTTTTTATTGTAAAAAGGCCTTTAGAGCCTCATTGTAATCATCTTCTTGCGAATGCGAGTAGCCGTTACATCTCTTCTTAGAGATAAGCTGCCACCATTCTAGCGAGTCTTTCACTTTGTATTTTTATAGTCTCTGTACATTTCTTTCATTAATAGAAATCATGTATTACTATATATCTTTGTTTATGGTTGCATATCTGATACATTTATGTTATATTGTGTGATATCCGGTATATCTCTATATATTTCTTTATTATATCTCCACTCTCATTTCATGTCGAAAATAATCTGGATTAGTGGTATCATAGCAGGTTGCTCTTGATCATTTTCAGTGCATGTCCCCGACAAGATATGAGTATATAAATTTGGGTCTCAATCTTGTCTCTCTTGAGGACAATTTCTCTCGCACACCCAAGAAACCCTCAATGGCGGAAGAAAATAAAAACGATGGCGCAGACGATTCTATCAATTTGTTGTTTGAGGAAGCTCTCACGTGACAGAGGGATGAAATGATGGAGAATTTTTCCCACATCCTTCAACACCTATCAATAGCAACAGACACATATTCATTAAGAGACCACTTTAGATGCACCTTTCCTTTCAAGGTACAAGTTAATTTTGATATTCCTTTATTTGAAGGAAAAATAGATGCAGAAGCCCTAGACAAATGGTTATATCTGCTAGAAGGTTGTTTCTCTGTTCACAATTTTTTTGACAGAGAAACGATCACCTTGACACTCCTTAAAGCTCTCCCCCATGTAAAAAATTAGTGAGAAACTTACTGGGAGCATATTTCCACAAATGAGTCTGGAATATATGGGGCCGGGTCCCTTGGGATTTGTTTTTGGATGTGGTAAAGGAACAATATTACCTTGTCGGCAACTATGAGGAACAATACATGAGATGGACCACACTGTGGCAAGAGAGGGGCCAAGCAGTTCCAGAGTTCACCAATACCTTCCATACCTTGTGCACCAAGCTGGGTATCAAAGACTCCGAACGACATTTATACCATGGGGCTCTACACAGATACATCCAAACTGAAATGGATTTTCTGGACATTTCATCACTCGTTGCTTCTTATCAATATTTCGTTAAAATCGAGCATAAATTTAAGCACCAGAACAAATGAGAGTTCATTTATGCAAATCCGCAACAACCAAAGTATGACAAAGACATCCCTAACAAACAGTTTCCCGAAAACCAGTCAAAGCCACAGGAAAAGAAGGGTCATGGGAAGACAAAGGACACCAAAAAATGGTGTGATTTCCACAAAATCCCCTGACACAACACCGATGAATGTTTCTCAAAATAGTCATTGGTGGTGGAGATCAAAGACAAGGAGACGAACGTTGATTCAGAATCTGATTCTGAGAATACTGGTAAAAGACAGATCATTGATGCAGACCCCACTGCTATTGTCGTGACTGCAACAATTCAACCAGAAGAACCAACAGATCCCAAAGAGGGGGAGTGCCTTTTTCATTCACATATGTGGGTGAAGGGGACCTCACTACATTTTATTGTTGATAGCGGAAGCCAGCAGAACCTCATCTCAGCAGAGGTCATCAACAGTTGGGATTGTCGACAACACCACACCTGCAGCCATACAACATTTGGTGGCTTCGCCAAGGACGATATCTCTGTGTCAGCCAATAGTGTCGATTATCATACGACATCCAACCCTTCAAGGATGAGGTATTATGTGATGTTTCCCCACTAGATGTATGTGATTTCCTCTTGGGCCAACCATATATGTGGAGACGCCATGTTTTTTATGAGTCTCGACCCTGTAGTGTCATTGTTACTTTGGGGGGTCATCCCTATAGAATACCAAAGGTAGTTCCAACTATTGTTCCACCTAAACAGTGTAGCAAGGTAGTATCTCATACTGCAAAATTCAGCTTCTTCACTATGTGTTCAAAAGGGAAACAAAAGGACACTGCAACCACTACAACCTCTCTCCAAGCACCTTCTATCCAACAGAGGCAGGTTGACAACATTGCAACAAAGCACAAATATTCCTTATGCAAATAAGCATCTCATGTAGCCAGACTGGCTAAAAGGGTCCAACCCTTCCAACCACATGTTCGTGACAACCTTCAACGAGCTAAGAAACACAACTTCTCCAACAAGGCAAGCAACTCATCAAGATACAGATTCAACAAACGCTTTTCCCTCTCCCCCAAGAACTCAATGCAATGGAGACCATTGATTCCTAAGGAGGGAGGATTGATCCAAGTGGATATCGGTGGCCACCCAACTTTTCTAACTGGCTCAAAACAGTTTTTTGACAATTTTGGCAATTTACTATTTTTAGCAGTTTTAACTTCCGGGGCCATTTTGAGGGACTAAATGAAGGTTTTTCAGGATTGAGCTTCTCAATGATATCCAAAGGAATGATTGAGCTCCCTAAATGAATCTCCTCGACGACTCCTTCCCAACGGGCTATCATGCGCCTGAAACGAAGATCGTATGCAAAAGTTACGATCCTGGGAAGTTGATGTACTAACTTACCCAAACGGGGCCCACATGACTTTTGGTGCTTCATCTCCTAGGGTTAGGTTTTTGGGTGTCTAGGGTTTTTGGAATTCTTGTTTATTGTAAAAAGGCCTTCAGAGACTCATTGTAATCATTTTCTTGCGAATGCGAGTAGCCATCACATCTCTTCTCAGAGATAAGCCGCCACCATTCTAGTGAGTCTTTCACTTTGTATTTTTACAGTCTCTATACATTTCTTTCATTAATATAAATCATGTATTACTATATATCTGTGTTTATGGTTTCATCTCTAATACATTTATGTTATATTGTTGGATATCTGGTATATCTTTGTATATTTATTTATTATATTTCCGCTCTCATTTCGTGCCGAAAATAATCCGGATCATATATTATGTTCCCCATGGGAACCACCGTGACCCATATGTCACTTACATAAGTGTATCATAACTAACTTTACATGTATTCACAGTTCCTCGAGACAATTGTTACAACTTTGATGTGATGCTTAATACTTGAAGAATACTCCTTATTATATCGATTCATTTGCTATAATCGATATTCAGAAGGGTGTTTTATCTAGTCACCAATTTCACACTGTGGGTGGGTACTGAAGAAACTTACAGTGCTAATGGGTTCCAAAATTGGTAGTGCACTGAAGGGTCTAATAAAAGATACATAATGTAGAATGGATATGGATGGTGCAACATTAGGCGGGAAGAGAGAAGGGGAAGTATTGGGGACAAGCTGAAGGTAGAATATTATGGTGGTGATGGATAGGATTGATACCAAAAAGGTATATGTTTACCAATTGTTTTGGTCTTGTTGTTGAGAAATTGTTGCGGTATCCTATACCTATGTCAAACACCTTTAATGCCCATTTGGCCCGACCAACTCAGACATATTCCTTCTCATGAAATACTTTGTCTCTCATGTCCTTGTTCTATCACATTCCCTTGAAATTGTTGGAATCATCAATTCCTCCCCTCAAGAATTTTTCCATTTTCTTTGGTCCTCCAACTACTGTTGGAGACTCCCCCTTTATATTTATTTCGACCTCCTGGACTTTCGATGTTGATGCATAGTTATTATTCTTGACTGGTGGCACCATATGAACATAGGTGTAGTACTATGACCTTTGATTCATCCACCTAAATCCTTCCCAAGTTTCCCCCATGGTGGGATAGTCTAAACGTTATATGTTTAATTGGCATTTTTCACATGAATCTGGTGATCTAAATCGAGGAAAAATCACAATTTTATGTTGTTTAACTTGAATTTATAAATGAATAAATATATTGAATGTCTTGAGAAACCCCTAGGGCACTCAAATTACATATACTTAACCACTAAACATACTACTTATTATTCCATGGACTATTATCCCTTTGTTATACAAAGGGTAACTCTAAGACATGGAAGTATCGGTTAGGACCAACCATTATATGACTTCAGAGGTCACATTAACCAACATCTTAACTTATATTCACTCATAGCCTATCTGGTGACACAATTGATCTGGGTTAGGTACTATCCAACCTTCCCACATCATGCAAACTTCTAATTTTTACTATGTTCATCCATTAATCCTTGTACTTACCAATCATATATATTGTCCTTTCCTGTTGAATTGACGTATGGAGGCAGAGCGTGCATAATTATCCCACGCTAGACATTTTTAGTCCTCTTGGCAGGCATAATTGATGTCTTGATCGAAACAACGCGAGCATAATTAACCTGTGTGGGATACTTTTATCCCTCATAGCAGGCATAATTGACATCATGATCGTGACAACACAGGCACAATAAGCTTGTGACAGACATTTTTATCCCCCTAGCTAACATAATTAAGGCCCAATTAGGTGCCAAATGCACCCATGACACAAACATTTGTTGACATGGTAGTTCCACGTAGGTGCCACATAGGCAGGCTATGAGGCAATGGTGGGTCACAATGGTGATGTCATTGGTCTAGAAAACTATTGAATATGAGTTGAAAATATGATGAGTACTATACTACATCGTATGTCCGATGAATGTTGGGGGACCAAGAAAAAATAAAATGAAATTTTGAGAATTAGTGTGTAACGTATGACGGTAAGGTGGATTTTGTATGTAACGTCAAAATACCCCATAGGACTTCAACACCATATTTATTAGTGTTACCAATACCAACATATATTTGGATAGACATTTCAATGTATTTTATCGTGGGACTCCCAAAATTAGACAACAAATCAATCATCATGGTGGTTGTTGACCATATTTCAAAAGATTCTCATTTTTTTCCCTAGCTCATCCTTTCACTCCTTCCTTAGTGGCCCAGGCCTTCATGATATAGATATTTGAGCTACATGGTATGCCCACTTCCATTGTCTCAGATTAGGACCCTGCATTCACCAACAAAGTTTGGTATGAACTATTTAAACTTCAACATACACAGTTGAATATGAGCACTGCACATCATCCTCAAACTGATGGTCAAACAAAAGTGGTGAACAAGTTCCTAGAAACTTATTTGAGATGTTTATTTTTTATTTTTTCTGAAAATCTGCCCAATGGGAACAATGAATTACCCTTGTCGAATGGTGTTACAACACCACTTATCATGGAGCTACCAAAATTACACCATGTGAAGTTTTTTATGGACAAAACCCCATATCAGTGACATCCTATGTACCAAGCACCTCCAATGTTCATGTAGTAGATAGAATGTTTCACACCATAGAATACATTATCCATATCCTCAAGGACAACTTGTTCATGGCACATAATAGAATGAAGCAACAAGATGATTAGCATAGATATGAATGTTCCTTTAATGAAGGGGATCAAGATTTTATTCACCTATATCCTTATAAATAAACATCACTAAAAAACAAATTTCACCATAATTTGGCTCTCAAGTTCATGGTCCTTATAAGTTCAATGGCTCCCCCAACTCACTCCAAGATTCATCCAGTCTTTCATGTGTCCCATTTGAAGAAACTTGTGGGATAAAATTGGAAATTGTATACCAACCTACCAGAACTTGATGAAGAAGGTTCCATTTAGATCCAACTAAAAGTAGTATTGGATACCAGAGAGCACTATCTATGCCAACACACAATCAAGGAACTATTGATTTGGTGAAATGATATGCGACCTGAAGATGCCGCATGGGAATCAACAACTATTCTACAACAATTTTCTCTTCTTTAACCTTGAGGAAAACACTATTTTGAAAGGGGAAGTTCATGTTAGGTTTCTACCCTAACCCCCTTACTTAGATACTTTATTAATGTATGACGCCACCTTCTTTGAATAATTCCCATTAAATAATTGGTTTTAATAGTCAATCATTATATTAAAGGGTCTCTTTAAGTAATAAGGCCCAAATGAGTTTGTATACCCTCATTATAAGAGTCCCATGGGTAGTTCAGATTATGTATGGATAGATATATATTGAATAGAAGGTTATGTATTGGTTTGTCAATAATTGTTATTGTATTTAGAACATTTCTCTTGGAGGTTGCTTCCTTGAAGAGGCAAGTTAACATAGCTCTCTATTTTTATCTCTCTTTCTCTTGTATTCTTGGGTTTTGCACTACATTTTATGTGATTGCTCTAAATTTTTAGGGTTGAGTACACTACAATGACTATCAAGATGACCCAGAGTTATGTAGAAGATTGGTGGTTCAACATGATTAACCTTGTAACGTACCCAACCTCTAGTTGAGGAACATTACGTGGAGAATACACATTAATATTTAAGATTCCATACTTAATAATTTCTTGTAGCTTACCAACTACATATCACAGAAATATTTAATGATCGATTGATACCATATTATAAATGCATCTAACAACATAAAGAAAACGATGAATGCAACTATTCAAGAAACAACAAAATACCCAACATTCATCTAAACCATTTACACAACAAAATAACATAAGAACATAATAGAAGCACTTGTTCGTTAATAATTAACCAACCAGATACATATGAAGGATGAACCTCCCAACCATATGCGTTTTTTTTCATTTCCTCTCAATAGTAGGCCACCCCTGAGCTGAATCTATGAGTCCATAAGGAGATATGTCCCTTTTGGTTTTCCACTCTCGACACACACACAACAACACAGAAACCCATATTCCACTCTATTTCCCACAACTTGCACCACCCAAGGAATGAGATCCCCCTTCACTACACATAGTCCCTTAGGCCTTCCCACTTCCCGCCAGGCCTCTAGTGCACCTAGTTGACCAATAATCCTCCTAGTTACTCTAAGAATGCTCACAATATCCTTCACAAGGCTCTCGAGCCATCTCCTCAACAAAAAAAGTCTTTATAGGTTTACAACTCAATTTATAGGGACATGGGGATCTTTCTCAACATAAAACACACCCAAACAATGGCTTCCTTCAAGCACAAGATGGTTGGCGTTCTTCCCAACATTCAATTCCTCTTTTGTTGTCCAAAATATGCATGTAAAACTTGTCTCTATTATGCATACAAATTTATCTTCTTCTCCCTTTCTTTCTTGAATCTCACTCTTCCCAAAGATGATGGTACTTTATCCCATGATCGCCAATAACTATGGGATGTGACTCCTGACACCCACCTCCTTACATGATTTTAATTAATGGATTTGAGAACACTCAATGACAATTTAGAAGGTTTTAAACAATGATAATAATTCAAGAATGTGGGTTGGGTTAATACCTATGAATATTCCCCACTTGGACCCCCTCTCTATTCTAGAATCACAACCCCCCATCATTCTTCATCCATTTGTATTCGAGCCAACTATTACTATTTTGATCAATTATTCGAACGCACATAATATACCATTTTCCCTTTGTCCACACTAAACCAATATGGGATCTTCACCCCAACACATTGGCTCACCAACCTAAATCTCATTTAAACAATTACAATATAATTCATGGGGATTAAAACTGGGGATGTTACATTCCCCTCCCCCTTACTTTTGCATTTTCCTTAGTGCACAACACCCTATAGGTGTACAATCATTTTACAGTTCTAGCTCCCCAACCATTAATCAACATATAGGATTTTCAACCCAAAATCATAGAGGAATTCAATCCTAAACAAAATTACATAGGCACTTTGGCCCAAAATTATAGATACTTAGGCCCCCTATCCAAAAGGATATACATACATAGGAACTCTGGCCAAAAAACCATAGATACTTAGGCTCCCTAGCCCAAAACATGTAATATAATTTCACAATTCATCATTCTGGTAACAATTTCAACCAACAACTTCTCACTTTTATAGCCTACACCACCTTTCTCTCGATCCAGTTTCAATATTCTTCATACTTTGTCGATTCCCACATCAATTCCAACCAACAAACTCCCGTTCCCATCAACCTACACAACCTAACAAAGTGTACCCCCTTCTGTACATTGTAGTTCCTAGGGATGTATCACTTCCCTTCTAGGGTTCCATCACAAGGTCGAACAAGAAGTCTCTGCGTTGTGGCTCCAAAAACTCCAACTCTTATAATTAAATCTCCAACTTTCAAATAGTTTCAATTGTTCCTAATGCACAACATCTTAACACAAATATGGTGAAAATAAAATACACACATGACATACAATCTCATGTAAATTCCCATAAAAATTAAAACATAATGCAATCAACTTAAGAATATGTAGCGATGGTGAAGAAGACACACAAAACCATTCAGTCACATTAAACACAGATGCAGAAACACCATTCAAGAAAAAAAAGAAACAATGAATAAGAAAAACCTTAAAACTCATTGAACAACAATTAACCCATATTTCAACATAATTAACACAATGATTACAATCACTTATTCACATGGAGTCTACCTCGTCTTAATTTGTTTGGAGACCCTAGATATTCAAGGGATAAAGGAAGTAGCTGCGCCCATCCATTCTTATGTGTTATTTCTTTATCCATCTCGAGCCAAATCAAATCATATATGGGGGGAGGGATAAAACAATGCACTTATCTATATTTCCCTTCTAGTGTTGTAGATTGATACACAAAAATGAAAAAGAGGATTATCTCGCTCTGGACCCATTTCAACGGGGTCTTCGTTTCTCTCCCATCTCACTATTGATCAAGAACAATGGGCGAACTAACTTACTAGTTCACCATAGGAATGATAAAGCTCCTAAATGAAATGTGTTCAATCTGACTGAAATATCATGTTCACTTTGAACTTTTCACTCCAGCCTGAATGTAGACCAAAGAGCAATGCATGTGGGTAGGTAGTATCACCAAATATGAGAGAGTTTCTCTATTTCATGAGCATTCATGATAATAATTTATCTCAATATTGTTTTCTGACACACCCTTATGATCCCAACCACCATGTCATATGAATTCTTGATTTCCCTCCCCCTTTCCATCCTCATCCTTCAGGCTCAGGCACCCCCTTCACCGCTACACAGTCCCTTGGGCGATCCATCATTTTCCAAGGTGTTCTTATGCAAGGGGAGCTCAAAATAACTACTGATTTTTTCATTGGAACTTTGTAACTTATGGAAATTATAGGGTTTTAGTGTTGTAGCAGTAGCCTCCTTCCCGATGTCTAGATTTAATATCCATCATCTCATCTATATCACAAACATACAGTCATCATGAGACATCATCATAGAAATTTATTTATTAACTTTCCAATATGTTTCATATAGGAAATCAAGTTTCCGAAGAACAAGATTTATTCTCAATAAGTTTATCTCTTGCAACAACATGTATCATTCTTCCTTATGGGATTACACCATTTCCATATCCAAGACCAATTTTCCTACAATTTTTCTTACTTTAATTCATCCAAACAGATTGTTACCATATTATAACATTTTCAATTATTAATTTCTCAAATTGTTTTATACAGGAAAAAATAATTTCCCACACATGAGAGTTCTACTCATTATGTTTGTCTCATGTAGATGTATATATCACTCATCCTTATGAGCTTAAACCATTGTTATATCCCAAACTATTATACCTGCAATTTTCTCAACTTTCTTGTAGTTGAACAAGATTGTTAGCACACATGCATGATATCATTTCATTGCAACAATTTCATTTAGTCCATGAAGTAATTTCATAATCACATTACTCTAACATTCAATAACTTCCAACTATTGTTCATATTAAATGGAATGAAACCATCATTCCTTGCAAATGCATTATCTAGCATACAAAGATTTTCATAATGCAATCAAATTTTACCAATAAATAAATCCAATGTGCCAATACCCATGGCCACATCTACACAATGCATTCTTTTGTTGGCTCCAAAATACCATATGTTCATGTCATGTATCCCACCATGTGAGTTGGAAGGTATGGTCCACACCTTAATACATCATCCAAACTCTTCCCCAATTACTTCCTCAATTATTTGTATACCTTCCTCTTCAACCCATACACAACACCAGGAACATCATCCCTTAGATCTATTCAATGTCGAAAAAGAGGTTGTAGTACAAACATCGGTCATAAAAGGGAAACCATTATGAAATTGGATGTAGCTATAGCCTTTCCATGTCCAATCTCAACATTGCCTCACACATGTCTTCTTTTATTGGCATTCATCGCTACAACATGAGTATGTATCCCGAACTGACTTGGTTATGATCTCATAACCCAAATAACATAATATGAAATTAATTTTCTTATAAATTCTTTTAAGCATTACACAGCATGTGTATACTCAAGACCATATTCCTTTACATCAATCCAAATACTGAACTTCAGCTGAGGGAATTCTTATCTCAATTCCCTTCAGCATTTATGCATCATAAGAAACCCAAAAGCATACTTGCATGGTTG
Source organism: Picea engelmannii (assembly GCA_009831015.1). Taxonomy (NCBI): domain Eukaryota; kingdom Viridiplantae; phylum Streptophyta; class Pinopsida; order Pinales; family Pinaceae; genus Picea; species Picea engelmannii. Next base: position 86,879 of record ML793843.1, read on the forward strand.
TTATCAATTTACTGGATGTTACCTAATAAAATAGTACTTGGTAGAAGCTCATAGACTCCCTTCACCAACCCCCTGATTAGCATTCCCACAATCTTTATTTTTTTTCATATGGATGGTTACCATAAGCAACAATATCATCATCATTTCTAGCCATGCTATAACTATTTTTCGTAGATACACAATCCATGATTAGTTTTATTCAAATATCATAGCATCATTACTCTATATATATTAACATGATACTCTCAGTCTACAAGCATGCCAACAAAATGTTCAAGAATTTAGACATGCACAAATGCACATCAATATACACCCATCATTTTATATTTCATGCCCATGCATTCTGTCTTTATTGTATGCTTCATGCATCATTTCTATCATGCACTCCAATGCATATTTATTTCAACTTTAATTAGTTATTTTTTGTTGTTGTTGTTGTAGATGGTTGTCCTTGATTTATTGTAGAACCATGTTGCCTTGCGCACTTCCATTCTACTCAACTATGCACCACTGGCCTTTATTCTGAACCTTCTAACCAAGCCCCACTTGGCCATTCTTCATTTCTAGCCACTAGATCCACTAGTGCTGCCATCTCAAAACTGATTTATTTATGCAAAGAAAACTTGTCCCAACATATTTTGGCTACAATTGTTTGAACATTAGCACTACAATCTAATTAACCATTCCCCATTTTCTTGACCAAACCAGTCTTGAAATAGAAATCTCATTCATTTTCATTTCAACATTCTAAAATGTTCTTTTATGTTATATTTCTAATATTCTTTTCCATCCATGACTTTGATCACTTTTAAATATCTCTCTTCACTTCATTGAGTGATTCAATATGAATCATTTCTTGGCCATTCAAGACCACTCTTCTCCAAATAGAATGCTACACTCCTCCATTTTCACCTATACATTGTTTTTGTTGCGCACTCTGATAATAGAGACAACCTTCTTGCTTTGGATACTTTTAGACAAAAAATGCTAGATCATATGTAACAATTCCCTCTTCCTACATTCTCATTCTTACACATAGAGATGACTTATCCACCCATGAGTCACATCTCATCTCATGATATTCTTTTTCCTTCTCTTGCAGAAAGCTTTGTAGCCTTCACTATATTTCTACCTTCAAGGCTATGGAGTTCTTCTTAACTCCCTGTGCATGCAATGACATCTCTCACCTATTGGATTTCATTTTTTATGTGAGAAAATATATTTATTTACATTGAAAACCATTAAGATTCTATAGCATCTGAATACTAATATTTCCCTACTCTTCCTTGGACCTTAGTCAACCTTGCATCACCTACTCTACAAACCTGCACTTCCCTTTGTATCTCGCTGATGTTTCAACCAACTACACAATCTTGACCTGCTTTCTTGTCCAATGGAGCCCATGATTAATATAGAACAAACCCACACAATGATCAATTGTGGAATCTTATTCTCTTTCTAGCAACCCCTCACATAACACTCTCTACTAGAGTGCTCCTTTGCTTATTAACAATGCCTTATTAATAAGCTCACCCCTTTTTATTTTGTTAATATATTACACTTCAAATGTGATTCTATGCTTATGGATAGGAACTATCATGATAATCTATACTTTTACTTATATAACAATATTCTCTGACACTCATCTCTATAATCTGGGAATGTTCCTCCAAATTATGACATTATTTGGAAAAATATTCGCATTGAGTAGTTACGCGGTTCATGGAATCCAATTCCACTTTTTCACATAACTTTATGGAGCAACCCGATGCTCCCCTAGATAACTTAGACTTTATACCATATTTTCCTTTGGATTACCTTTCCAATGACTATAATCATACTTCAATATGATTTATGAGCCAAAATCTATGGACTCTCGAAATTCCATTATACTCAATGGTGTCCTTCAAGTTCACCAGAATCCTTTCTTCTAATTCCTTGAGAATCATATGGCTCAAAAATAAATTATGAGTGGATATATGGATTATTCTATCCAATATATTTCCAATGACTACTTTCTTTCTCAATTTTGAGTACTGAGAATAAGTTATAGGCTATTGAATATTTCCAATTTACCCCTTTCGTGCACCTTCTCCCAAGTGAAAAATAATATCAAAGACCGAATTTGGCCACCTATAGAGGTAATTTTGTTAGGAATAAATGAAAATTTTGTACGCGACATAAATAATACTACTAACATTGAATTCACATCAATTATCATATTTCCAAATTGATTCTCTAGTAAAACACTGTAGCAATCTGGAAATGACAACTTTGCCCCTTTTCTCTTTGTACAGACTTAGCAATTTTATCCATCATCATGCATCCATACACCAATTATTTTGGGATTTTGATAGAATATCAATTGATTTTGTCCATTACTACTTTATAAATGATATTTTACAATTTCACCCTTAACTGGGCTTCAAACTGTTAGTTACGACCCACATAAGTTTGTTACCATTTTACATTTTTAGCCCTACATGTTACAAGTGTCTTCTTTCTCTTCTTGCACATTTTTACATACAAAGATTCGAAATATGGATCCATATATGTATTTTATGGTTCAATATTTTTCGATGGACTACTCTTGTTCCTCAAATAGACCCCAAAGCAAGGACGTATGCCCTCCAAAAATAAACTAGTGCTAAAAATTTGTCTTAACTATTTCATTTGTAACTTTCTCATACTAGCTCCATTTTGTGAATAAATTAGCTCATTGGAAGGATATCCTCAAGCTATCTTATTCAAGATGTAGAGACTCTTTGTGGTTCCTACGATGCTTACAGTCTAAAAAATTAGAACTCCTCAAAACATTGTTTAGGCCCTCAAAAATTCCCTGCAACATTATGTTAAGAACCAAACAACAATATAGCATAGAAAAACCTCAGGAAAAGTACTCAACGCCTTGAAAAAGAGATAATTTCAGATAATAAGCCTCTTCAAGGGGGCAACCTCCTTTTACCCCAATTAAATGTTCAAGTACAATATGATTCAAAATGAAAATGTCTCCTTGGTATATATAGGAGACTAGGAGGTACAATTACAAATAATGGCCTAAAGCCGACATAATTAAAATAACATTACTAATCTAAATTACAACTAATGGCCTAAAGCCGACATAAATAAAAT
>ML793843.1:105399-124337 GCA_009831015.1 Picea engelmannii
TGGTTGGTCTTCAAACCAAAGTTGGAGTTTCTCCATTCTTGATTCACCTTCCTTGTGTCCTCATCATGAATTTCATGGGATGCATTTTCACTTTCAGGTGTCTTCTCTGTTACGAAATGTTTCAATACTTCCATGATCTCCCCCTTTAAACCATCTATCTTAGTATCCAACTTAGCTTCCATTGAATCCATATTCTTTTGTAGTTCATTTGTGTCCCTACGCATTTCTTCACTTTCATCAAGAGTCCAAGTAGGATTTTCTGGAGGCTTATTTGGTGTAGAAGGTTCCTTTTTCAGTGGCATGTTGGCCAAGTATCACTTTTGAATCTTGATTTTGAGGCGGTTCTGCTAGACAGGATTTATTCTGTTCTATCTGCCAAGTTTTGGCCGTTCTAGGTATGAAAATTTATTTTAGGTATTTCTATGATATTTCTTCTCTGAAATGACACAGGTCTGATCAAAATTTGATGTGCCAAGTGGAATTTACGGCAACTTCCTCACAACTTTTCGATTTTTGGCCTTTCCAAGAGATCTCACTTGTATAGCATGCCCCGCACAAAATAATTGATATCAAATTCTGAAAATCGCACCCAAACTACTACAGACTGTTCACGATCCAATGAAACCAGTCCCACTCAATTTGAATACTCTAGAAAGAAGTTATGATTGTTTTACTTGGAACATCTTCTTGAGACTAGTCAATAGGACTAGTCAGATACCCTATATTACACAAGGTGTATCTAAAACTTTATGATGACCCAGAAGTTTAAATTTTTACCATCGATGCCTTACTAATTTCTGTAAATTTCCTCTTGAGTTCAGGGTCTGAAATGTTACAGAAAGTGTTTTATAGAGAAAATTCCGCAATGGCTCATTTCAGGATGATTCTAGAACCCTATCTTGTACAGGATGTATCTCCGAAAGTATAATGCCTCGGGAGCTAAATTTTGAACCCAACGTACCTTGATCCATCTACTAAATATCCTCCAAGTTGTTCCTTCTGAAACATTTTATAAAAAAAAGTTATAGCGAAAATTCCACGGTGTCTCAGATGTAGCAGCGAAACCCCAAGACCTTGAGCTCTGATACAATATGTTAAGAACCAAACATCAATATAGCATAGAAAAACCTCAGGAAAAGTACTCAATGCCTTGAAAAAGATATAATTTCAGATAATAAGCCTCTTCGAGGCGGCAACCTCCTTTTACCCCACTTAAATGTTCAAGTACAAGATGATTCAAAATGAAAATGTCTCCTTGGTATATATAGGAGACTAGGAGGTATAATTACAATTAATTGCCTAAAGCCGACATAAATAAAATAACATTACTAATCTAATATGCCCCAATTAAGGGTTAATGAGCAAGCTGACATAAATAAAATAACATCCTGTGCACAAAGACACAGAGCCAACTCCACAAAGTACAGGAGATCTGCGCGCACCTTGCCAGATCCTCTTTCCCTGAATTAGTTCAAGGTACAAATCCTTACACAGTCTATGCACAAATCCTCTTACAATCACTTGCACTTAGCTCTACAAGTATTAACATACTCTTTGCACGAAGTCAACTAGTCATTCACTAAGCCAATGACCTTTCTACTTACATTGCCTAACTACTTATTTATACATTTACAAAGAGGCCTAAGCATGGGTAAAACCATGGGCCGACATCCCATACCCGTTACATAAACCCAAAAATCCTGCAAAATGAGAGAGATCTCGCGATCTTCGCTTCGCCTGGGTGCTCCATCTTCGACCAACCAATCGAAGTCCCAAAAATGGTTAAACATGACCAACGTTTCCACTAAACTTGGTCAAGGGCCAACACCAAGCAATTTCCCAGAAATTATTTTTAAATGAGCTAACCTGCAATCTCGTGATGTCCTCGAGGATGGCCACTGGATTCTCCAGGAATTTAGGTAAGAGGTATAATCCATTGTCATGCTTCTTTAAGAATTCTCTGCAATCTTCGCCCTTGAAGGTAAGCGTTGGCTTGGGAGCTCTCAACATCTTATGAAATACCTGAGGCGACAGAGAGATAGGGGAATGGTCCCGCAACTGAATGGTATATTGGCTTGGAATATATCTCTCAACACAACAGGTGACCAACTCCTTACAGTCAAAGAATTCTGATACATAACATGCACGTGTAATTCCAGACATCCAGATTGCTTTCTTCTCGGCAGAAGGGGATGAGTAGTAGGAATATGCTCTAGACCACTAAAAAATTTGGTTCTCACATCCAAAAATATTCAATGTATCTCCACAGAAATGTTGTCGAGTTGCTACCATAAGTTTACAAGAACATTCCTTTGCTCCAGAAAATGTTTACAATGAACGCTTGAGAGGGATAATATAATCCTCCGTAAATCTCGGTTTAATGTGTTTTAATAGGAGATCTCCTCGAGCCCTTTTCTTATTAATGACAATATTTATGAACCTGCATCATGAGTTGTTAGAATTCAAATCATAGTAAATGTGAATTGGCAAGAGCGTGAGGGTGGCAGGGATGACGAAAGTGAAATAGAATTTGAGACTTTTGTTAAACTAGGAACCCGCGAACCCGCGACTGCAGAAGGTTCAAAATCGGCTAAGTATAGTATATCGTGGCGGTCAAAAAAAATATTTGAAGGAGGAATGAGACTTGGAATTTTGGGGATTCCAGGGGTCAAAATGTATATCACGGAACATGGGGTATGAGAGTTTGACCCTGCCAACCCGGGAACCCGTGATTGTAAAATCAATTAAGTATGTAACAATATAATGATCGGTCGGACTTCTAATGTGAGGTTATGTGTTAAGCCCTAATATTGGCTCATTAACCCTTAATTGGGTCATATTAGATTAGTAATAGAGGAATGTAAGAAGCTTGAAGACTAATAAAGAGGAAGAAGAGTTGGTGGACGTAACCCCACACTGGGGTGAACCACGTATATCCTATATTGATGTGCTTTGTGAAATGTTGTTCATGTATTTATCTGCTTAGTGCAGTGATCTTGATGTATGATATATATATCTATGGATACTTAGTGCTTTATGTATGATGAATGTTAGATCTGAGCTCATGCTATGTGCTAAGAGGTTTTAAGGGTTAGATCTTTACTGTTATTGTGCTGATCTGTAATAAGGGTTAATCTATGATGTGAATAAGAATCATAACCTAATGCATATTGTTGCCTAAGTGATCTATTAAGTGTTGTAATCACAGATCTGTGTCCCAGCTAGGTTGTAGACACCTGAATCCTACAACCCCCCCTGCCTCTACCTCAGGTGAGACTTCATCTACTTTGTAGGTGTTTCCGAAAGGGTGGGTAGTTAGGGTTTTGTTGGTGCATTGTTGAAGCGTTGAAACTTGGATCTGCCCCTTTTCCAACAAATGGTTCTGTTGTCGGGACTTGAAACTGTGATTGTTGGGAATTGAAGAAAAGAGCCAACATTGTGCATAGATTTGTTGTTGTAGTGTGTAGTATTCTACTTGACTTGCAAAGCTCTGTGCTAAGAAAGAAGCCCGATCTGAAGGAAAGAGGTAAGATATTAAAGATTTGTGCCCTGGTAAAGGTAAGATAAGTGGAAAGTTTTTCTTCGGAAGTATGAATCTAAGTATGTTTGATAAAAAAATTCCTAGTCTAAAAACTAGGGCACTACTAGAAGAAAGGTTTGATCTGAATAAATTTGATATAGATAGTGAAAGATATGTTATTCCTATGCATAGAAATAATTTTTGGACTAAAAAGTGGATAGTGGAACCTAGAAATATTTTTTGCAGAATTCAGGTCCATCACTGTGATCCTAGTGCGTAGTACAAGAAAGGTTGGGGATCATTTAAAAGAAAGAGAGGATTGACGCTGTGTTATAATTGAAGAAGACCGAGACATCTTGCTAAGGAATGGCCTGGTATAGGTCCTATTTGTATTTGTTGTAAACCTATTGGTCATGAGGTTGAGGATTGGCCTAGGATGATTGCTAAAGTTGAAAAGATGAACATGAGACAAGAAAACTATGAAGAAGGTCAAGAAACTAAGGATACATTAAAGAACCGGAAAGAATCAAAGACTATGTTATTATAGATGAAAGAAACACTAAATGATCACAGAGACATCAGTTTACCAGAGATCTTAAAAGAGAAGTAGTGCAAAGAAGCAAGAATAGGACAGTTCGACATAGACTGTGTCTTGGATGAGGAAACACATGTGAATATTATGCTAGAAAGCACTTGGGAAATTTTGGGAAAACCTGCTATGGTTCCTTCATTGGGACGAATATGATTGTTTAAAGGAAAAATGATAACCCTATGTGGAATAATTACTAATGTACCTATGATTGCTGATGAAACATCGACTAAAGAAGAATTTGAAGTCATTAAGTTTGTTGAGAAAAATGCCCCCTTTGCACTTTTGTTAGGAAATACCTAGATTGAGAAGGATCAGAACCGAAGGAAAGCAGAGGGGGAAGCCTCAGAACAGAAAAAGAACGAATTAAGGGACTTCATAGCCAGAAAAATAGAGGGACTAATAGAAGAACAAGAGAATAAGTAGAAGCAACAGAGGGCCTAAGAATTAGCTGTCGAAGTTGAAAGAACACAAGAAGGTTTAAAGAACATGTCCATGCAGGAAACAAGTTCATCCACCTTGGAAATAGTAAGAGAAGAGGTATTACCTTCGAACCCTTTGAAATACCCTCAGCAGTGCAAAGTTTCTACACTAAGAGAAGATAAGAATAAGAATGGAAAGAGGAATCGAGGGATTCATATCACAAGAAAGAAGGAAAGAAAGCCCAGTAAGAAGAAAGAAAAGTTAGAAAAACTTCAGGAAGTTCCAGAGAAGACTTCACAGAAGACGTGCTTGCATAACTCGAACCTTGCCAAAATAGAAAAACAATGCAGAATGGAACTTTGCCACAACGAAGCTATATGACCATTAGAGGCATCCCAACCATTAGAATGACGCTCCGGAACGGATAGAAACACATTTATTTCCAGAAAGATTACAATTGGACCGTTGAGACCGCACCATAACATATGGATTCGTATTGATTGAGGCATTCCTGACGTTCGAGGAATCTGTTACGACATTTCTTATTTAACCCATCAGACGCTGCATCAGGACCACTTTTTGCAAACCGAGATATTTGAGCTAATAGAGAATTGATTGCATACCGTGTTGTGTCTTCTAGAATTCGCCTTTATTTTGATTACCTTGTCTGTTTGTCACCTACCCGATCTCCTTAATTACAAGTGTGAATGTCGGGCAAGCATAGCACACTAGAGAAGTCTGTGGAAGAGATTTTGATCGACCTCATGGCCGAGAAGGTCATGTTTGTAGGAATACAGGCATCATCGACTGGAGGATTGCAAGCATCCCCCTCAACTTCATGTCAGTCTAGCCGAACCATGACTGAGAAAAGAAGCAAGAACCGCGATGATCTGGCTAACGCGAAGCAGATCTCATCGGTCTTGCTAGAGTGCATCCCACCTCTAGCTGGTGCAATTAGCCGTGACAACATCCCGAGTGACTTCGAGTACACGTTGATCACTGCGTACCTGTCGAAGGGGATACACGCAGTCAGACCTCAGTTGGGACTGATCCCAGCTCTCAAGATCAACGACCTCAACCTCGGAGATCGGAAGAACTATGTGATGCTCGCATCACATAGGTACCTGACGAAGATGACTGGGAAGAAGCCCAAGATAGTTCCCTAGACATGGATTAAGGATATCATAAGATCAATGATCTTGAATGTGATGAAGATCCCCCACTTCGGTAAACATTAGGAGGTTAACGCTTGTGTTAAAATCTTCCTGGTGTGATAGCATGGAGGGTATCTGTGGCTGGATCGGTGTGTCACTGTGGATCCGGCGTTGATCCACCTCATCACTAGACTGAGCATACATGGGTCAGACCCTCAACATTTCTACCCAGGAAAGATTGCAGATCACTCCCTAGCACAATGTATAAAGGAAGCCTATGGCAATGTAGAGAAGGGAAAGCAAGGCTACAAGGTAGCCTCCATCCAGGATGGTACAGTGCGCCTAGATTTTTAGCTGATCACTGGAAAGCTCATTAGAAAGAACCAGTCAACACAAGTCACAGGGTTCGTAGTTGACCTTGCAGGGAAGTGTTTCAAAGGAATGCAAATGAATTGGGTGAGCTACCTCATTAATGAGTTGGAGAAGGACTGTCGCGAAGTGCAGGACCAACGCTATGAATTTCACTTCAATTGGTTGTTGATTTTAATCGCATTTGTCTCCTGGAAATAGCCAGAAGGAGTAGCCTTCCCAGTAGTTGAGCCATCATAACCTTTGGCCATGAGGTTCACCACCTTGTGGTATACGAACGATATGGTGAAGCAGTGGTAGTCGAATGTTGTCTTCCATAACTACTACATACAACTGACACACGCCATTGAATCGTTTCCATGGATGACCCCAAATACTTTTCATCAATACAAGCCGCTAGCGAAGTTCCAAGTAGATCGACACTTCATATACATCACTGCGCATAGGGATGAAAGCAAGGAGGAGCTGCAGTCTTATTATAAATTGACCGATGAAGACATGGAAGATATTAGTAAGGAATGGCCAACAAAATTCCTTGTACTAGCCAAAGATGTAGAAATCTCCAACCCCGACATCATCGAAAGTCCTTTGGTTACCTGGACTGAGTATGATGGACATAACAACGCAAAGAAAAAGAAGAAAAAGGAGGAAGTACATAACATAGACAATGATGAGAAGGACAACACATCAGAGGAAAGTAGGCTTGATTCACCCAAGGGAGGAGGAGAAGATGAAGTGAACCAAGAGGAAGGAGGGGAAGAAGGAGACAAGCAAGACAAAGATGAAGATACACTGCCAAATCATCCCCTCACCACAGAAGAAGCATCACAGAAGAGGAAGGTTTCCCCGGAGAAACCTTCAGCAAGAAAGAAGGTCCACACCAATAAGCCTTAGTTGAATAATGTGCTCAAAGTGGATGATGTTTTTATCATCATCGCATCCATAGAATACACTTCAGAAGACATCTTGCAAAGACATGGAGAAAAGAAGGAGTCGATGTATGACATAATAGACAAGAATCTTAGAGACATACAACTAGCTATCCACTCGAGTCGTGCAGTGCCTACTGCGCCTTCATCGAAAAGTGTAGAATTGGGGGATGAGCCCACCCAACTCCAAAGGTTAGAAGATGTGGTAGAGGCTCACCTTCATTAATCCCAAGAATAAAAGGAACAGGCTACAAAATCCATGAAGCAAGAAAATGAGGAGGCCTTAGAGAAACTTTGAGTTGCATAGCAGAAGAAAGACGACGTTAGAGCGATGTTCAAGGAAGTAAAAGAAAAGATGCAGGAAGAAAAATACAAGCTGCTTGCAGAGAAGAATGTAGTCAAAGAGGCAGTGATTAGAGAACTTCACTCTGTGTTGGGCTTGGCATAGGAGGAATCGGAGTCAACTGAGGTGCAAGTGGGGAAGTTCGCTGAGCCCATTCAGCAGCTTCAAGCAAGAGTAATGGAGATTGAAATAAAAGAAGTACCTAGAACTCTGCAAGAAGTGTGCGATCAGAGGGAACAAGATGCCAAGAGCACAGTAGAAATAATTAGGGAATTGGCCTCAAAATGTAAGCAATTAAGTGATCGAAGTGCGCATACCTATGAGCGTATTGCAGCCAGAGTTGAGGAAATTGGAAGCACATATCTAGGAGGTGAAGCAACAGGCATCCACCATGCAAGAACAAATGAATCTACTTACTACAATTGAGAAGATGAAAAGGTCATAGGAGCAACGCGCATTCTAGCAGCATGTTACTGCCATCTAGAGAAAATTCATGGAAGTGACACAGAGGCTCCAGCCGGTGCAAGACGCAACCTACACACTTTTTGAAGAGATTGAAGGACAAGGCTCATAGTTGGAACAAGTATTTACAATAGTGGAACAATGCCTGGAAGGGCTTGTCGCTGAGAAAGTAATTCAGGAGTTTGTCGAGCAGGAGGCTCTGGTGAAGCAGCAAGTCGAGGCAGCTTGAGGCCTTCGATGCAGTGTTGCCCAGATCAGAGTGACTCGGGATGAGTCACAGGTGAGTTTTGGGGGCTTGTTGGCTCTCGACCAAGTTTTGTGGAAACGTTGGTTGTGTTTGACCATTTTTGGGACTTCGATAGGCTGGTCGAATATGGAGCGCCCAAGAAAAGCGGAGATCGCATAATCTCGCTCATTTTGCTGGATTTTTGGGCTTTTAGGGTTTATGTAATGGGTATGGGATGTTGGCCCATGGGTTTACCCATGCTTAGGCCTCTTTGTAAATGTATAAATAAGTATCTAGGAAATGTAACTAGAAAGGTCATTAGCTTAGTGCATGACTAGTTGGCTTCGTGCAAAGAGTATGTTAAGATTTGCAAAACCAAGTGCAAGTGATTGTAAGAGGCTTTGTGCATAGACTATGTAAAGATTTGTACCTTAACCTAATTCAGGGAAAGAGGATCTAGCGAGGTGGGCGCTGATCCCCTATCCTTTATGGAGTTGGCTCTGTGGCTTTGTGCATAGGAGAAGAGGAATGTAAGAAGCTTGAAGACTAATAAAGAAGAAGAAGAGTTGGTGGATGTAGCCCCACATTGGGGTGAACCACGTATATCCTGTGTTGATGTGCTTTGTGCAATGTTGTTCATGTTATTTATGTATTTATCTTCTTAGTGCATTGATATTGATGTATGATAGATAGATCTATGGATGATTAGTGCTTTATAGATGTTGAATGTCAGATATGAGCTCATGTTATGTGCTAAGAGGTTTTAAGGGTTAGATCTTGATTGTTATTGTGATGATCTGTAATAAGGGTTAATCTGCGATGTGAATAAGAATCATAACCTAATGTATATTTTTGGCTAAGTGTTATGTTAAGTGTTGTAATCACATATCTGTGTCCCAACTATGTTGTAGACACCTGAGTCCTACAACCCCCCTGCCTCTACCTTGGGTGAGACTTCATATGCTTCGTAGGTGTTTCCTAAAGGGCTGGTAGTTAGGGTTTTGTTGGTGCATTGTTGAAGTGTTGAACCTTGGGTCTGCCCCTGTTCATTTTTATGAAGTTTTCAATGTTTTTGTCTCAGTTTTTAAAGGTTTGATGTTTGGAAAGGACACTCCTCGGATGTCTGACCAGGTGAGTAAGTTCTTGGATAGGAATGGGACATTGGAACAAATGGATAATTATAATGTTATAAGGATTTTTGGTTCCAAGGAAAATCCTTCCTTCCTTCCATGCCACATATCTGACAAAATGTTTGCTACTGAAATAGCAAGGAAGTAGAACTACTAGTTGCATTTTCTCCATGAAAAGAGAAAAAAACAATTCATACCTCTGCCCTGGAAAGTTGGGGACTTCATATTCAGAAACATGAACAAGATTGATGGATTTGTAGGCCATTACCACATTTTGAATCTAAGATAGGATGAAAGAGTAAAAGGGTTTGACCCTAGAGGAATTTTTGTAGAAAATCTATTGGCAGTTGGTTTCAACAATTATTTTATTAATGTTATTCTGAATGAAGAAGGAGATAATGTCTCACATAGCTCCACTCATGACAATGGTGACCTTGTAACAATACTCAACACAAATGAGTTGTACAAACAGAAAGTAAAAGGTTTGGGTGAGAAGAGTGCCCAATCCCCAACTGTCACTCCAAAGAGTACAACATCTTGAAGCAGTGCTCCAACGACCCACCAAATTAAGAAAGTAACCCATAGTTCTTCAGGTGGAGGAGGAGATATTAAACCTCCTTCGAGAAAAATTGAAAGCTCTCACAATCTTCCCTTGAGGAAGAAAAGAAAACAAATTGTGCAAGAAGAGGAGGGACCTCGAGCTGAGAGCGATATCCGCGACCTCTCCCCCAAGGATATGGAACTTGAGATTGACACTGAAAAAATGTTTCCCAATGTTGATCATCCTGAGGAAAGGGCTCACTAGAATACTCTGATGGAAACAATTGAGAGAGAGACCTTCAATGAAGAAGAGTCTTTTGTATTTCAGAGCATTGCTTTTGACAGTGAGTCCAGAAAATTAGTTATTAAGAAAAAAGATGTAAAGAATAAAAAGGGGAAATCTCATTCAGAGATCAAGCTATGGAACATGTAGCCTTCCCAAATTTCCCAAATTCACCAAGCAACTGGAGATGCTCTAGATAATTCTATTGGAGGCCTTGAAGCAGAAAATGTCAAGTTAAAGGAAAGAATCAAAGAATTGGAGGACGCTTTAATGCCTCTTCCAGTACTTGCTAGTCCTTTAACAATAATTAGGCCTACCACACATGCAACAAAACTAAAAGGATTTGCAAGCATGCTCACATCAACCAGAGGATATGTGGAGAAAAACATTAAGAAAATAATGGAATTAATTACAGAGGCTTGGGAGATGTCAAAGAGCATCGTCTCTTTTAGAACGAGGGAACATGCCTTCCATGAATATTTACAGACATATTTGAAAAATGAAGAAGGTTTTTACCTCAACGCAGTCGTACCCTTCGATTTTAAAGTTACCAATATGACAGAGTTGAGAAAAAGAGAGGAGGATCTCCCTTCTCTGAATCGGATAAAACAACTAAAAACATGTTGGAAGGAGAAAGTTAAGAACTTGAATATTATTTTCCAAGCATGCAACCAAGCCATAACTAGGAGAGAAGAATTATTCAAAAGACTGACTGAGATAGACCTAGCCGAGAGCACCAATGAGATCTAGGACCCAAATTAATTCTCAAATCATTGTTCCTAACCAAGCAATAATTTGACGAAAAATTTGATATCTTTAAAGGGTTATCATTTGAAAAATTATATGGCATTCTTGAGTATAGTGAAGATGACGTGGAAAAATGGCTAGTCGACTATTGAATGAAAAATCAAGATATTGAAGAAGCTGTGCAGAATATTTCTATTGATCTAAGGGACTTGGAAGGTAAGATATTCAATATAAAAATTCGACATGAAATCAACGTGGCACCAATGAGGTCCTCGAGGTGTAGGATAGTTGGTGATGGAGTGTGTTGTTAAGTCATCGGTTAGAAACTTGTGGGGACAAAAAATCCAGCCATGTTAAGGGTTGGTGTGGCTCAGGCCAGATGCGATCCTCGGGTGATTTTGATGGCTTAGATGTCTCTGAGTCATGGTTTCTTAGCCACAAGTTAGTCCCACAGGTCACGTACAAACTAACAAACAAACAAAAAAAAACATGGCACCAATGCGAAGCTACATCGAGGAGTGGTTTAAAAGGGTTGTCGACAAACTTACCAATGAAGGGAAAAAGGCAGTTGAGATGGTTCCTCTAACCATCAATGAAATCCATAAAAGGACATCAGTGAGCAAGTGAAAAAGGAGTATATACCATCATAGTAAGTTCATACTGATCACATCATTCTTTCTTTATAAATTTCTTCATTCAATTACTCCACCTCTTTAAATATAAAGGTTTAATCGAGGACTGATAATTTCCTTTTTCTTCTTACCAGGTCTTGTTGTCCTCTGCCTCCCACTTTATTCTTTCTACAAAATTCATTCTTATATATATATTCTTTATGGTCCGCGGGAGTCCCAATCCTAGTCATTATGACAAACGCATTTAAATTTCAGAGAATGTGTAATGAACTATATATTTTTTAGAAATTCCAAAATAGCTATTTTTGGAACAATATCGACTGTACTTTGTAACCCAATTTTTTGAATATAAAGTATTTGAGGTTGATCTATCATTATATTTATTTGAGCTTCCCATGTATCACTCTGTCAAATATCTCTTATGCATGCAGATCATTTTCTTTTTCCTTTTTAGGTGATCAGAAATATTTATCCCTACTATGATAGATGTGAGGAAATTCTGTTTATTTTCTTTAAATGTGTGAATGTGTGTGGTTCCTGGTCCACTCTCAAGAACTTTCTTTAAAAATAAAATAAAATAAACATTTTTTGTCTTTGTTTATATATTTTTACTTTCCTTTGATTACCACGATGGACTTCTATAAAAGTACCACATTCTGAAAATATCAAACATAGGAGTACCACCTCTATAAAAACGAAGGGAGACTAATGTCCACATGAGGTTGTTGTTTCGGTCTTGATGGATTCAAGCGTCAACATTTTTGGTGACCATATTGGGGAATGAATTGAAAATTTAAAACATGGCCCATTGTTGTGAAATAATATATGACTTTACCCCAGGGTAATCAACCACATTTAGAAATTGGATTGAATAATCAATGAAGCATTTTACACCAGTTGTATAATATGGTAATAACAATAGCCCAGACGCGAGAAGAGTTAGAAAGTTTCTAGCAGATCTTAGTCCAATAAGAAGAGAGATAAATCCTTCAAAGACAGAGGAGAGAAAAATGACAAGATTGAAGAAATCAAAGGCTAGCTACAGAAACACAAGAACAATGTCAAGATTGAAGCTGGACGAATACATGGGACCCATTACCAGAAATAAAAGTAAGAAACTCTCTGTCATTAGAAGTGAAAAGTGTATCCCTAAAGTCTCCTTAGACATGGCAGCGAGTGACAAACAACCCCGATATGAGTATCATGAGGAGAGACAAGGAGGAGAAAGAGATGCTACAAGAAACGAAGGAATCCCAGGGTTTGGAAATAGAAGAAGGGTAAGAGATTCCCCTCTTAATCTTATAGGTTAACAACATGAGCTCCTTCTTCTCCCTAAGGGCACCTTAAAGGAATTTTCTGGAGACAGTACAATCAATGCAAAGAGGCATCTGTATGTATTTCTTGACATTTGTGACTTTCATCGAGTTGAATATGACGACGTCATGGTGAAGTTGTTTCTGCAAACCTTATCAGAAAGAGCTTATGAATGGTATACAATGTTGCCTAGTATATACATTTGCTCATTTAACAACCTTGAAGATATGTTACTAACTATGTTTTCCCCTCCAATTTCCTACCATACCCTCCTCATATAATTCACCCAGATTGGGTTGAGGAAGAACGAAAGGGTAAGAGATTTTAACATCAGGTTCAATAAGACCTTGAGTAGAATTCCAGAAGATAAAATACCAAATGACTTGGTCATTATCGGTTGTTATAAGAATGCAATGCCCACAAATGTAAAATATGCCATTAGAACATCCCAAATGGATACTTTGGAGGAGGCAATGACTAAATCCACTCAAATGGAAAAAATTATGATTGAGACGGGTGCCGACCCCAACATTATACTGGGAAGAGTACAAATGAATATGGGGGGATTGAATATTGAAAATCAAAGAGCTTACAACTCAAGAAAGAACTAATAATTCAAACCCGGAGTGGCTCAGAATCAAACGTAAGGAAGAGGATTTTTTAAGGGAACCATACCTAACGTAAAGGTTGATCATGTTGCAACGTAGGAAACAAAACAAAGAATTGAATTTGAATATATGAATAGAACCATCAAACAGATGCAAAACGAGATAACTAGACTGTGAAGGGGATATAATTACATGCTAAACCCAAGAATTTTGATTCCCAAGAAAAGGAGGAACCCTCCCCCTTAAAACAGATTCAAGTTCAAGAATAGTGATGACCCACAGAGACCAAGGGTTCCTAGACAACCCACTCTAAACGCGGTTGTTCTGGATGATGTATATGACAAGGAAATAATCAAGCAAGAAAGTTATTACTTACCTGATGAAAGCTCTGAGACAGTGCATATGGACGGATGTGAGACGTCCATGTATATATTTGGAGAGGAAGACAACGATCCTAACTCACAAGAAAACGCCGCCTAGACAAGAGGGTTTGTAAATAGACCAAATAACAAAGGCAACTCTGACAAGGAAACGAAAAAATAAAAAGAAAAAGAAAAAAAAATGAAAAAGTGTCGAATGAGAAAGTGACAGATGGAATGAAAAGGAAACACATGGCATCAAGCTCCACTCAAATGATGTATAATGTCGTGGAGGACTTAAGTAAATTAAGGATAACTCTACCTTTTACAGAAGTGGTAAATATTTCGCAGTAGAGACAAAACATCTTGAAGTTGTTGGATGATCAATAAGAAATATATGAAGCTATCATTACCACTCGAAAACAGAGCCAGATCTCGTCAACTGCCAAGATGAGAGGTAAAATTATGCCCTTCTACATTTCAATTGAAAATCATGATGTTGAATTACATAACTGTTTAGTTGACACTGGCATGACAAATAATATAATGTCTCTTGAGGTCATGGAGGCATTGGGCATGAGTTGCACTAAGTATTATGAAACCAGTGAGAGAATATATGCAATCGATTCTTGAAAAGTTCCAGCGTATGGAGAAATCAAGGATTTTTATTCTTGGATTACAACAGCCCCCCATATCATCACAATTTTCAATGTTATTGTGGTAGACCTTCCTCCAGCATATGGGGTTGTGATGGGAATATACTAGATGTCCATGATCGATGGATACATAATGAATGAAGGAAGTTGTATGATGCTACCAGGAAAGGAGGGAGCAATGATTAAAGTACCTCGTGAACCGAGAAAACCCTTATCCTTCAAGAAGAAGGAAAATGCATTAATGGAAGATTATATAGATGTTGAGATTGGAAACTATGCTATTCTAGACATGGAGAACATCAAAATCCTAGAGCAAGTTCAAGGCTTGGAAGGCCAAGAGTGTTTGTTTGAAGTCTACTGGAGAATGTCATTCGATGGTGCATGTTCTAAATCTGGGAACAAAGTTGGAATTGTTCTTATGAGTCTAGATAAGACGATGCATCCCCATGCTGTAAGAATGGAGTTTTACATGCACGAATAACAAGGAAGAATACAAAGCTTTGATCCAGGGGATGATCCTCACATGACAAATGAAAATAGAACATCTCGTTGTGAATGAAGATTCAGAGTTGGTCATCAATCCGGTTACCTAAATGTACAAAATAAAAAAGGAAAGACTTAAGATGTATTTCAAAAGAGTTAATGAACTGATGGAATCTTTCAACTCTTTCAACATTACTTTCATTCCAAGGGACAAGAATCACAAAGCCGATTCACTAGCCTTAGTGGCCTCATTATCAAACCCATACGATGCCCAAAGCCAAACATATTTCCAGGTAGAAAGAGATTTTCGACCATACATGCCTGATAATATTGAGTTCTTACAAGTATTTGAGAACAAGGAACAATTGGAATTTTTTTTGTTAAACAATGATGATGAAGAAGACGATAGGTTGTTTGCTGTCCCAAAAGACGGTATACAAGCTGATTTTTTTTTCACAAAAGATGATCATGCCAAGAATCTCCTTGAAGAAGTTTTAGTTCGAAAGGTGCAAGAAAAAAGAAAAGTCAATATTGGAACGGACAAGTCCCAAAAATATGTCAATTTGGGAGTTGATTGCACCACCGAAGAGGTTGATCAATATGTTTCCTTATTCAAATAAGATATTCATTTATTTTCTTGGACCTACGATGATTTGAAATCCTATGATAAAATTATATTCCAACATATCATTCCTTTGAGGGAAGAAGTGAAACCAGTAAAGCAAAAAATAAGGATGATGAACCCCAAGTTGAAACCTATGGTAAAAATCGAATTGGAAAAGTTGAAGAAGGCAAGGATAATTTATCCCATCATACATTTAGACTAGCTTTCAAATCTAGTGATTGTAAGGAAAAAGACCAGGGAAATATGAATGTGCATTGACTTCAGAGATCTTAACAAGGCAAGCAAAAAATATAATTTTCCTTTGCCAAACATGGATTTTCTTCTAAAACAATTTACTGGATTGGCTTGCATGTCCATGTTGGATGGTTTCTCTGGATATAATCAGGTGTTGGTGGCTGAGGAAGATAGATCAAAGACAACATTTATCACACCATGGGAGACATATGCATATGCTAGAATGCCCTTCGGTTTAAAGAATGTTGAAGCCACATTCCAAAGGGCCATGGATCATGCATTTAGTGGGTTGATAGGAAAGTTTATGGAAGATTATAAAGATGAATTGATGGTGCATTCAAACAAAAGGGAGGATCACATCCATCATTTAAGAAAGGTTTTTGAAAGATGTAGATTATACGACGTTTCTTTGAAGCCAAAGAAATGCTTGTTTGTTGTGACTCAAGGCAAGTTGTTGGGCCATATTGTATGCAAGGAAGGGATTTACATAGATCCAGAAAGAGTTAAAGAAATAAATGATCTCAACCCCCTAACATCAAAGAAGGGAGTCCAGTCATTCTTCAGGAAAATCAATTTTTTTCAAAGATTTGTTCCTGATTACGCAAACATCGTAAAGCCTATCAATTTGTTGCTGAAAAAGGAGCAAAGATTCGAGTGGACAACAGATAATCAGGAAGTGTTCAACAATATCAAAGGGGAAATCACCACCTCTCATGTTCTCATCAGTTCAGACTTCCAAAGAGACTTTATTATCTATTCATTTTCTATAGAGGCAGTTGTTGCATCCATTCTCACTCAGAAAAAAAGCAACAGAGAAGAACTCCGGATAAGTTTTATGAGAAAAAACCCTACACGACTATGAGTTGAGGTATTCAAAACTCGAAAAACAAGCCTTGGCTCTTGTAAAATAAGTAGCACACTTTTGGACGTGTATATTAAATTCCCATGTTATAGCTTATGTTCCCTCATCACCAGTGAAGATGCCTCTAAATCAAGAATTGAGAGAAGGAAAATGGGCTAACTGGTTAGCAAAAATTCAAGAATATGATATCGAGATTAAATCTTTAAAGGAAATCAAAGGAAAATGTTTATGCAAGCTCATCATGAATGGGGACTTGATCGATGGGATGATTTCAATCTCAGTCAAAGAACCATTAGCCGATTCATAATGGTACGGAGATATCATATTCTACTTAAGGTCCGAGCAATTTATTGTCACAACGAATCCCAAGGAACGAAGGACACTCAATATGAAGGAGAACCAATACGTGTTGATTGTTGACATACTATTCAGAAGGAATTTTGATGGTATACTGATGCAGGAGAATCGCTCCACCTCAGCACATGCCAATCAGATTTCATGCATGGTGCGTATTTAAGGGAGGAGAGGCACCACCGTCTAATTTTTCCTTGAGAATCTGAGGCGAGATCCATACCATTAATGAAGACAAGTTGGAAGAGACAAATAGTGATTTCTCACAAGCTGGAGATAAGGTCGCCATTAAGTGTTTGATGAAAGAATGGATCTGCATCCAATTTGGAGAAGATTGCCATCATTATAAATTGCCCTTTCGATAGGCATTTTGAATGGTGATTTGACACCACTAGTTTAGCTTGTGAGGGAAGCTCGTTGAGACTCTCTTGTATAAATATTTGTATCATATGTTCGGTAGAGGTTGTTAGAGTTTGATGAAATATCTTTGTAATCCAAGTTAGGGAGGTTGACGAGAGCTGAGACTCAGTCATAGTCCAGACTCCATATGGTAATTTGACATTCCACCATTAATAGAAAATGACAGTTTTTCCTATTCTACATTTATGTTTGATGCGTGCTATGTTATGAATGTCGTTTACATGTTTGTAAATTGTATATGAATGTTAGAAATCGTCTGCAGGGATAGAGATACAATTTTCCATCTGCGAGTGTGTTTAGTTACGTTTGGTTCTCTAGGCTAAGTGCAAGGAGTGCGTGACAGAGATTGGAAACTCTATAATTCGATGCAAGGAGTGCATGTTTGAACTCGATGGAGTCATAAGAGAATGTTGGTTGTGGAGCCTGATTATCTTCCTGATTCATAGGTCCTTTCTTTCAGCCGTGTTTATACCCCATGAAGTATTTACACCCTAGAAGTATGTACACTCTTCAACGCGGGGGAGTGTAGAGGGGGGGTACCCCCTCTGCGAGGTCCGGGGGGGCTATCCCCTCGGCTGGGGGGTCTGGGGGCAAGCGGGCCCCCAGAGCAAAAATTTCCTTGTAAAAGTCTATTGTAATTTCATTGTAAATCTGTACCGTTCATTATAAGGTCGCAGATCTAACAGTAGAGATTATGTTAGGGTTTTTTGCCCTAGAAGGCAACCCTCTTTTATGAGGGAAATGTATTGTGGCTATTGATGATGGTGAATATTGTATTCTAAGAGAGGAGACTGTGAGAGAAAGAAGAGGAAGTTATAATGGGTTTTGTTGTAGGTTGTAGCCCTTCATTTGCTGGATAATAATAAAGGAAAGACTTGGCAATTTCTCTGGTGGACGTAGCCCACACTGGGTGAACCACGTAAATCTGTGTCTCTCTTGTATTGTGTGTCTTCTGTGTTTTGTTTCTGCATTTGTTTTATTTTATTGCTCCGTGGTCCTGTTTTTCTAACAACTGGTATCAGAAAGTAAGGTAACTCGCAGGAAAAGAGGGTTCCTGGTTCGAGTGGGAGCAATGTCAGAAGATGGAAAGTTTAGGGTCAAGAAATTTAACGACCAAAACTACCGATTATGGAAGATGCAGATGGAAGACTATTTATATCAGAAGGATCTATTCCTACCATTGAGTGGAGTAGCAAAGAAGCCGACGACCATGAAGGACGAAGAATGGGAGATTCTTGACAGAAAGGCTCTAGGAATGATATGGCTGAGCATGGCAGCATCGATGGCTTTCAATATTTCTAAAGAAAAGACAACGAAGGGTTTGATGGATGCATTGGCCAAATTGTATGAAAAACCCTCAACGTCGAATAAGGTATTTCTAATGAAGAGATTATTTAATATGAAGATGTCAGAAGGTGTGTTTGTTGCAAATCATTTAAATGAATTTAATACGGTTACTAATCAACTAAGTTCTGTAAAAGTGGACTTTGATGATGAGGTTAGGGATCTTCTAATCTTGT
Source organism: Picea engelmannii (assembly GCA_009831015.1). Taxonomy (NCBI): domain Eukaryota; kingdom Viridiplantae; phylum Streptophyta; class Pinopsida; order Pinales; family Pinaceae; genus Picea; species Picea engelmannii. Next base: position 124,179 of record ML793843.1, read on the forward strand.
GCTCATTGCCAGAAATATGGAATGGCTTGGTCATGGTTGTAAGTAACTCTATCTCTGGTTCAAATACTTTAAAATTTGATGATGTTGTTGGTGTTATCCTTAGTGAGGAAATGCGATGGAAAAGCACAGGTGAGACATCAGGAAATGCGTTGAACATGG
>ML793843.1:127093-138541 GCA_009831015.1 Picea engelmannii
TAGCCAGAATCCTGCAGACATGTTAACAAAGGGAGTAACCAGGGAGAAACTGAGTTCCTGCTCAGTTTCAGTTGGTCTTCAAGAATGAATATGAAAATGAGAAATTTTCCAGGTCCAAGAAGGTTCAGAGTCTAGCATATACAGCAGCGGTGGAGTTGTTGAGATCAATCTCCAAGTCGGAGATTGTTGGTTATGGAGCCTGATTATCTTCCTGATTCAGAGGTCCTTGCTTTCAGCTGAGTTTATACCCCATGAAGTATTTACACCCCAGAAGTATGTACACTCTTCCACGCGGGGGAGTGCAGAGGGGGGGAACCCCCTCTGCAGGGTCCGGAGGGGCTATCCCCCCGGCTGGGGGTTCTGGGGGAAAGCGGCCCCCCAGCGGGGGTTCGGGGGTGAAACCCCCGAAGAAAAAATTGCCTTGTAAAAGTATATTGTAATTTCATTGTAAATTTGGACCATTCATTATAAGGTCGCAGATCTAACGGTAGAGATTATGTTAGGGTTTTTTTCCCTAGAAGGTAACCCTCTTTTATGAGGGAAATGTATTGTGGCTATGGATAATGGTGAATATTGTATTCTGAGAGAGGATACTGTGAGAGAAAGAAGAGGAAGTTACAACAGGTTTTGTTGTAGGTTGTATCCCTTCATTTGTTGGATAATAATAAAGGAAGGACCTGACAATTTCTCTGGTGGACGTAGCCCACACTGGGTGAACCACGTAAATCTGTGTCTCTCTTGTATTGTGTGTCTTCTGTGTTTTTTTTTTGCATTTGTTTTATTTTATTGCTCCATGGTCCTTTTTTTCTAACAGAGAAGTTGTTAGGAGGGAACGCCATATTAGTTCACAGACTCAGGGAGAAATTTCAAGGCGGTTAAGTTCCTTGGAAAGAAAGACTGTGTGGGGAAAAACACAGTTCAGAGTTATTGAAGACTCTGAAATACTCTGCTAGGATGGAATCGAGCTAGTGTGAGCGTGCATAGAAGAAACACGGTTGGAGGTGTTGGAGAACCCCAAAATTGCTGAACATTCTGGTGAAGGAAGAATTTTCAAGAAGTGCGCCAACAAAGGAAAGGAGATGCCTTAAACCTTTCCATAATGCTAAGGGAGAAGTCGTTGAAGAACTGAGCCAGTTGCAAGGAGTGCACCTAAGGAGTTGTAATTTCACCTTACATGCTCAGGAAGAAGAGCAAGAGACTACCAGGAGGGAAAGAAGAAGTCCACTAAAGGATGAAAAGGAATTGGGAACCTTGGAGGCTTTCAAGCCGAGCAAAATCGTAGAAGAGTCTGCATAGAACTCTGAAAGGAGTGCATAAAGAGTTTGAGAATAGTCTAAGTCTTGAAAGAATAAATTGTGCTACGTGCACAAAGGAGTCAAGGACTTGTAGAAGTCTAGAAGACAGAGAAATCATCCATTATCAAGGAGGAGACAGGTGGCAGAAGATCGAAAAGTTTGAGAGTGGGAACTTCAGAAGGTTTTCCAAGAGCAAACAAAGATCTTCACGAAGTCACGAAGTGCAATTTCGATCCAAGCCACTGTATTTAGAAGGAGACATGGCAGAGATCCATGCATTTTGGAGGAGGAACCCTTCGAAGAAAAGTCAAGAGGAGAACACCCGAAGTGCTGGGGTAACAAAGTAACCCTAGCCGTCCATCGAGGTAGGACGCATGGAAAAGGATAAACACACTGCTAGTTCACAAATTGGGAGAAGCAAAGTCGGGAGAAGAGAGGAATCACGAAGTCTGAACTTGTGAAGTTGATCATAGTCGTTGATGATGAGAGGAGCATGGATCGTAAATCTGGTCTCGAAGAATTCGCTTATTTGGGAATCGGGGAAGATAGCAAGTAGCATGCGATATTCCCAAATGTGGGATCACGAAGGGAGTTGATCCATGATCATAGCTCATGGTCACATCGAGGAGGAAACCTATCACGAGGAGCTAGCAGAGTTGGTATCGAGAGTGAAAAGTGCCAAGGAGGGGGTCTACGGGTGCATCTAACCTATGCTGAGAAGGTAAAGGGCTTGTGTCAAGTTAAATCGGTTCCATCAGGAGCCCGATGAACCATTTGTTTTGGAAACCTGAATGATCCTAGACTGGGAGGCCAAACCACCCCGAGGAGATAGAGTGCGGGGTAGGCTATCAGAGTGGTATCAGAGCTTGATTTCTTCTATAGACAGTAGGTGAAGGAGGAGCCTGATTTCTCTTGTAGATAGTAGGTGGAGGAGGAGACAAAGGAGATAGTATTATATCATCAGAGTGGTATCAGAGCAAGTTTTCATATGTAGATTTCAAGCGAAGGAGAATTTGAAGATGCTCTCAGTTGCAGAGTGAACAACAGGCTTGCCAAGAGGGTGAGTAGAAAGTAAAGATGGCCATTGAAGGTCATAAACATGGTCGAGGATAATTCCATTTGCATAAGAGAAAGGTGGAGATGGACAAGGAGCTCAGTGAAATCTGAGCACAGATAGAGAAGCCTGCATTCAAGATGCAGCAGGAGTCAAAGGTACATTGGAGGTATGAATGGACTTTGAAGAGGATGGCTAAATGGCATGTTCAGAAGTTGTTGACCAAAAGGCAACAACATATATTAAGAAGGTGGATGAGGTATGTTGAAAACCTCAGTGACGAGGGACAGAGATTTGGCAAGAGTCTCATAGATTTCCAGGTGGGCAATGAGAAGGGATCAATGGATCTCGTAAACTTCTAGGGGGGCAGAGGAGACATCCCATATTTCTAGGTGGGAAAGGACGAATAGATGAGATCAGTTGAAGGTTCATGTCAAAGGATGTTGACAAACTAAGGGGAGGGAGAAGGAATACCTCACTCAGATGGAGATTCACATGGAGCTGGGAGCCGTGTGAATGAAGATGATGAGAAGTTGCAAACTTCCACCATCGAAGAGAAGGATTAGGGGATAATTATAATAATTGAAGGAGCCGAGATATTACTACCAAATAGTCAAGGAAAGGCTAACATAGATGTTACAGATGCGACAGGAAGACATCAAGTTGAGACTGTAGTGGAGGAAACGGAACAGATACTGATGTCTTTCCCAAAAAAAGGAGAAATCCCAGTTGAGTTACTCACTCAGTGGGAATTGGAGTTAAAGGCACTGGAGGATTGGTTGGGAAATCCATAACTAGAAGGTGACTGCCGAGATATAACCATGCCAGAGGAGATACACTAGCACGAGTTGCAATTGGTGGAAGCTATAATAGAATTGGTTGAGAAGATGACATGGGTCAATCTATCAGAGGAAGCACCTGAACGACAGTTCGTTATTGAGACTATAGGAGAAAAGGATGTAGTAGAGTGGCAAGTTGAGGCCACAAGAGATGGATAATATGACCTGGGAAATCAACATAATTTGCCCATGAATAAGGAAGGAATGCAACAAACTAGTTTGTAGAAGGAAAATCAACAAGTAGAGCAATTGGATGAAGTATTTGAGGAGATAAGGAAGATGATGTTGAAGTTGGTAGAGGAATTGGACAGCATAAGGAAGCTGGATAACGGGAAACTTGCACGAGCAGTGAGGATGATGTAGAAGCACAAGAAGTATAGTAGAGGAGTTGAGAGACAACTCCAAGAGAAATTTTGGGATCCAAGAGGATTTTAGCCACATTGGAAAGCTCATGAGTAGAATTTCATGATTTTCATAGCCATGGAGTACGATGTAGGAGCATCACTCCACCTTAGCACGCACTAGTCATATTTCATGCATGGTGTGCATTTAAGGGAGGAGAGGCACTGCCCTCTCATTTTGCCTCAAGAATCTAAGGTGATATCTAGGCAATTAATGAAGTAAAGACGGAAGAGACAAATATTTCTTTCACACAAGCTGGAGATAAGGTCATCATTAAGTGGTTGATGGCATAATGGATCTACATCCGATTTGGAGCAGATTTCCATCATTGTAAATTTCCCTTTCGATAGGCATTTTGAATGGTGATTTGACACCACTAGTTTAGCTTGTGAGGGAAGCTCGTTGAACCCCTCTTGTATAAATATTTCTATTGTATGCCCGGAAGAGGCTGTTGGAGTTTGATGAAAGATCTTTGTAAGCCATGTTATTGAGGTTGATGAGAGCTGACACTCAGTCGCACTCTGGAATCCACTATTGTAATTTGACATTCCACCATTAATAGAAAATGACAGTTTTTTATGTTCTACATTTCTATTTGATGGGTGTTGTGTTATGAATGTATTTTACATGTTTGTGAATTGTAGATGAATGTTATAAATCGTCTGCAAGGATAGAGATACAATTTTCTATCCGCGAGTGTGTCGAGTTAAGTCTGGTTCTCTACGCTAAGTGCAAGGAGTGCACGATAGAGATTGGAAACTGTGTAAGTCGATGCAAGGAGTGTGTGTCTGAACTCAGTGGAGTCAGAAGAGAAGTTGCCAGGAGGGCATGCCAGATTAGTTCACAGACTCAAGGAGAAATTTCAAGGCGGTTAAGTTCTTTGGAAAGAAAGACTGTGTGGGGAAAATCATAGTTCAGAGTTACTGAACACTCTGAAATACTCTGCCAGGAGGGCATCAAGCTAGTGTGAGTGTGCATAGAAGCAACATGGTTGGAGGTTTTGGAGAACCCCAAAATTGTTGAACATTCTGGTGAAGGAAAGATTTGCAAGAAGTGCATCGACAAAGAAAAGGAGATGCCTTAAACCTTTCCATAAGGCCAAGGGAGAAGTTGTCGAAGAACTGATTTAGTCACAAATAATGTGACTAATGTGTTGCAAGTTCACCTTACAAGCTCAGGAAGTAGAGAAAGAGACTTCCATGAGGACAAGAAGAAGTCCACTGAAGGCTACAAAGGAACTGGGAACCTTGGAGGTTTTCAATTCGAGCAAAGTCGCAGAAGAGTCTTTGCAGAACTCTGCAAGGAGTGCAGAAAGAGTTCAAGAATAGTCTAAGTCTCGAAAGAAGAAATTGTACTAAGTGTGCAAAGGAGTCGAGGACTTTCCGAAGTCCCGAAGATAGAGAAATAATCCATTGTCAAGGAGGAGATGAGTGGCAGAAGATTGAGAAGTTCAGGAATGGGAACTTTGGAAGGTTTTCCAAGAGAAAACAAAGATCTTCGCGAAGTCGCAAAGAGTGATTTTAGTCCATACCGTTGGATATGGAAGGAGACATGACAAATATCCACGCATTCACTACTACATATGGGTGGATTATTCCATGAAATGTTTCCACATTTCCATTATTTTCATGTTTTTTTTAAATAGGGTGGGATTTTCGTCGATATTACCACGAAAGTTCGTTGATATTGCCACGAATAGGTTTTTTAACTTGGTCGAGATTTTCGTCGCTATTTCCACGAAAGTTTGTCGCTATTGCCATGAATAGGTTTTTTAACTTGGTCGAGATTTTCGTCGCTATTTCCACGAAAGTTCGTCGCTATTGCCAGGAAAATTTTTCCTATCTCAAAAAGCATCTGTTAACGGCTAGTTGACTAGTTGATCTATATATACCTGACTTTAAGAGGCTTTGCGATACAATTGATATAGTTGCAACACTGTTTATGTATTTTGTTTGAGATTTGTATTTTTTTCGTCACCCACCGGTTTAACAAATCCAATTCTTGATCTACATAGCTCAGATTTTGAACTTGCAAGGTTAGTATGCTTTTTTTATTGATGTACTCATTTAACTTGTAAATTTTTGTTCAAATGTCCAAATTTCATGTGGTTTGTTTTTTTCTTGATAATATATTATATATGTAGTACCATATTTCATGTCATTGGTTTTTGGATCTAGTTAGTATATTCTATGGAAATTCATGTGAAATGTCAAGACAAATATTTTTCGAAGAAGTATTTTAAGAAGAGTGAAAATTACTCCATCAATAAGTCAATTCAAACATTAAAATCAGATGTCATTATCAATCTAGATTAATTTGAGCCTACAATTCCTTATGTAAATTTAATCCTTATTACAAAACCACCAACTCATAACAACTTTACCAGTTGGAGTACTAATGTTTGAAGTAGAAAGCCATGGAAAAAAAATCCTCTTAAGTCTAATTCTAACCCTTAGAGACTTTGCTAGCTCTCTAACTTTTGTGTTTCTATGATGTTGTGCCTGTATATATTAATGTCATATTTTTAGTCTAGTATTAGGTTAGGTTAGTCATATAACATTGTATTCTTATATGTGATGTTGTTTCTCTCAATCTTTTATAATCACACACAATTCTTGATGTAGTGATTAACTCTAGTTTGTAGTTTATGTAACTTGTTTATACACTATTAATAAGGAGTATCTAAAATATAAAAAATTCATGAAGAAATCTACGATAACATGATGAAATCTACTAGTCAGACAATGAAAAATGAGAACATGCCAAAGTGTCTTAGAAAATAAAACTGTGACCACTGTAAGTAGCATAAAATTGTGACCATTGTATGTAGATGCAAATCAACACGTCATAATTTAAACCAACCCAACCCAATTGTGGATGACAAGTGGTTGGCATTCTTTTTTTAGTGGTGAATTTCAAAGATTGACATTTTTCTACAAAACAAGTTAGAGGCTAGTGTATGGTGTCGAGTGATTCAAGTTTGAGAAATTTTGACCACTTTCATTAAATGGTGTGTAATTATTTTCCATGGTGATTAAGTACACACTACTCTAAAGTACAAATTGAAGCATATGGATCTTAATAGTTAATCGATAATAATAAAAAAATCATGTCAAAATGTCTTAGAAGAAATAATTGTGAGGATTGTAGGTCACTGTAAATAAACATATCATAATCGAAAGGAGAAGCTAAAATATCATGAAGGAGTAGCTAAAATATAAAAATTTGACAACTTACTGTTTGGTATGGTGTAGGTAAGACAGTTACTTGTTAGGACAAGGATTTGTCACTATGAACGAGAATGATAGGAAGCTTGCTCGGTTAAGAGAGGCATTAGAGGCGAGGGGAGATTGAAAATGTTATTGCCCTTGCTATGATTGTAGAGGCTTGCAAAGAAAAAGACTTTTAATAACAACAATTGAAAGACATTGTAGGGAGAAGGGGCATGCCAAAGGGGGTTATGAATATCATCCCTTGGTAAGAGGATTCAATATTTAATGTATTCTCTGTAATAATCATCATGTCATGAATTTTAGTAATATTTTTTATGGGGAGTTTTATATTTTCTATACACACTAACTTTTCTATGTTGTTTTTAAATATATAGACGATGCCCCCAAAATGTTGACCTCCAGAGAGTTATTTTCCAAGTACTAGAAAAAATACTCCTTTATAGGGTGATGAACTTTGATATCAAAATATTGAAGTTTTTGATCAAGTTATTAATGATGATATGGATGGAGATAACGTTAGTGATTCAAATCAGGAAGATGAGATACATAGATTGATCCAAGACACATTTTCTCTAATGGATGAGGACAACGAGGATGATAGTCATGATGTTGATCCTCTACTCGAGAAGTCATGTCAACCTCTTTATGAAGGCTCACCAACAAATCTTTTATATGCTATACTGTTGGTGGTGAACTTGAAGGTTTTTAATGGTTTATCAAACACATGCCTCACACAGATACTAAGGTATTTAATTTGTTAATTATTTATGCCTGCATGTTCACAAATACTTAAAAGGTTCAATTTTTTCCTATATTGCTATTGTATTCTAATTTGTAAATTAGTATATTGGATGCGATATTGGTGATTAATATTGTTTACATTGACTTATTGTTTTGAATTTTATAGATTGTTAGGTGAATTTCTATTACCAACGTCAAATATTTTGCCACGCACATATCGAGAAATATCCGTGATTATGAAAGAAATTGGAATGGACTATTAGGCTATTGATGCATGTCCTAATGATCATATCACATACTATGGACAATATACATTAGAAAATGAATGCCCATAATGTCAACTAAGTAGATATTGAACCGATAAAGCGTCAAAGAAGGTGCCTCACAAAGTTCTTTGTTATATTCTAATAATTCCACGTTTCTAGCGGTTGTTCAAGTGCCAAAGTATAGCATAGTTTATGGGTTTCCATGCAAAGAAAAGAAGTCGAGATGATGTTCTTCAAATGCCTGCAGATGGTTCTGCATTGAAGTACATCGAAGAAAAGTGGCCAATTTTTAAATAAGAACCTTGTAATGTTAGACTTTCGTTGGCAGCGGATGGTGCCAATCCATTTGGAGAGCTTCGTTCTACGTACTCAATGTGGCTTGTTTTTGTTATAAACAATAACCTTCCTCCTTGGATGTCGATCAAGAGAGAGCACACAATTTTGGCAATGATTGTTCCAGGTATTTAATTATATTTTATTTTCTTTAAAGTATGACAAAATATTTCATTTCTTTGTTTCGTGCATGGTAATTATTTCTTTTATATATAATGACATATAGATAAGTATAATTAATTATGCAGTATGTTGAACCAATTAGGTAGGTAACAGGATAAAGATATGAACGTATATATTGAGCCTCTTATCGATGATTTGTTAAAGTTATGGGCTGGCGTCACTATGTATGACATCTCTAGACCAATAGGGAAAAAACGATTTCAATTCCATAGAATACTATCATGGACAATTCATGATGGTCCTGGGTTAACACATTTTTGTGGTATGTTGCTACTTTATTTTGTGATTTAATATTATATATATATATTGAAAATATCATGCATTATTTTAAATTGTAACTCTAATTTGACGCTACATTAATTCATATATATTGTAGGTCTCAAAACAAAGGGTAAATTTGCATGCCCAATTTTTGGTCCGAGGATAAAGTCTCATTGTTCAAGGAGTTTAGGAAAGGAAGTGTTTGATGAGTATAGGCACTTTTTTCCTAAGAACCATAGTTATCGAACTACAGACAAAGCAAAATTCAATGGTAAAGAAGAAAATGGAAAAAAAACCATGAAGAATGACACCTCGCCTATGGAAGTTGGAATATATTAGAAATCGTCAAGGTACACAGATTATTTATGTATGACATATTATATAAATATTTGGTTAATTTCATTAGTATTAATTTCATTTTGTCCCATTAATTAGTGTTAATTTCAATTTGTTGATGCTTCATGAATGTCGTTAAGGCACAAATGGGATTCCACAAGGAATGAAAAGTTACTTGATACAATTCAGTAGATTGTCATACTACGAGCACCTACAAATAGTTCATCTCTTTGATACAATGCATATCGGGAAGAACACAACAAAATTGTTATGGAGAATATTAGATGGAAGGACTGACAAAGAGAGAATTGGAAAGATTTGTTGTGACATCTAGGAAGCTAATCACGCATTGCAAAGTGTTATTATTAATTCTAATGGTGATGGTCATGAACAAAATACTAGTCTTCCTTGGTTATTGACAGAGCAACAAAGCAATATTGTAAAAGAGGTCATTTGAAAAATTAGGTTTCCGACGGGGTTTTCGTCGAACATACAAAATATCTTAACGAAAAAAGGTGATTTTGGTGGGGTTAAAACACATGAATGGCATACATTCATTAAAGTAATTAGTAGTTTATAATATATTTCCTTATTGGTACGCAGTTTTTGGAAACAAATAACAATTATTTGTTTTTTGTTATAGTATGTTCTACCTTTATCTCTCCCAGGTGACTTTGAAAACAACATAAATCAAATTATTTATGTACTTGGCAAATACATGAGGTAAGTATTGTTTTATAAGGAAAATGTACTTCTTATGTGATTTATAGAGGAACTTATTGACATATTATGTTTTATCTGCAAATTTATGTATGCCTTGATATTATTTTATTGCATTGACATTTGTAGGTCGCTATCATCAAAAGAAATCCATAAAGAAGATATAAGGTATTGGAAGAGAGAAATTCCCCGACTAATGTGTCAAATGCAACACTATCTACCTCCAACATTTTTCAATACACAAGAACACTACCTCATACACCAAGTTGAGGAGATTGAATTATGTGGACCAATACACACAAGGTCGATGTGGATGGTGGAGAGGTAGTTGAAGTCACTGAAGGCTTTTGTTAGACAAAGAGCATGTCCAGAGGGTTCTATGGTTGAGGGATATATGGTATATCAATGCATGGTGTATATTAGTAAATATCTACCTAAATTAGCAGAAAATATGAATGTGCCTCACATTTGGCATCTCGACTCCATCAACAAATTTGAAAGGGAGGTCCTATTGGGGAAAGGTAACATGAGGACTGTGAAAGGTAATTATTAGATGTTGACATAGATTTAATATATTACACATTTATTAAATTATTCCTTTATTAACAATAGCTAATTAATGATATTAAATTTTTATTTTATCATATAGTTTCTCGAGAGTGGGATGCTTTACATTTATACATTGCAAACAACCTTGATTGGATGGAGCATTGGATAGAATATATTGAAGAATACTTCGGTAGGTTATCATGGGAATGGGTGAGTAAGATGATTAAAACAACTCATCGTCATCGAGATCAATTTTTTGATCTTACATCAAGGGAAATTTATTTAGCCTTTGGTTTAAAAGATAAACAAGCAAGTATAAGTTTTTACCCACATTTTCCTAGTTATTTCCCAATTTTTCAATGTATTTGGTTTGTTTAATTTTTGTAATATATATTTACTAAGTCCTATATGAGGTTTATTAATTGGCAATGAATTTTTTAATTGTTGTCCATGTTGCAGTTGAAAGATCACAAGGCTATGTGGTGTAATGGTCGTAAATTTTGTATCAAAATGTTGGATGATAAGATGAAAACCTTAGATTGTGGGATAATTGCAATGTTTAAGGTCACCAACATTTTATCTAGAAGTGACAGAAATTTGGAAGAAACTGAGAATAGGTATTATGGGCATTTGGAGGATATAATTGAGTGTGATTTTAATTCCTTTAAAATAGTTTTTTTTTTAGGTTAAATGGTACAGGCTACAGATGCATGAACGTGATCCTAAAAGAACTGTTATTGAACATTATAATGGATTTATCATGGTTAATACAACGGCATTTGAATCGGGTACAAAGCCTTATGTTCTTCCAAGTCAATGTGAGCAAGTATTTTACTCAGAGATACCTGGTAAAGTAGGTTGGTCATATGTTGTTAGATATGATCCAAGAGGAAGACCAGTAAAGTATAATCATGTATACAAGGATGAAGATAATAAAGAGGAAGAAGATCATGATTATGCAGATCAGGAGCAGGTGGCTCATGTAGTCGATGTGTTAGACGAATAAGTTGAAGAATTTTATCATCCAAATTTAGGAGATGATGATATCGATAACTATATTAGTGAAAATGATGTTGATGATGATGTTGATATGAATGAGCCTTTCACCAATATTGATTCTGAACTAGATCTTGATACAAATGTTGAGTTGGATGAAGAAGAAGATGATTGATATTTAATTGTTGAAAAGAAGAGGTATGTGTTTATATCTTTTATATGATTTTTATATGTTTTTAG
>ML793843.1:139350-168038 GCA_009831015.1 Picea engelmannii
ATCATGTAAACCATAAACCCTAATTTAGTGGAGTCATCAATTTGTCGGGTTTTAGTGTTCCCAGTGAATGGATGCATTGTTGTTGACATGGAATGGGACAACACATGTACCTTCTTATTTTTATTCCTTCACTTGATGTGGGCATAGTCATTCCTAGCCTTGAATTGAAAGTTACCCCTAGTCTTAGTCATCACCCTTCATGACACTTGTCACCAAACAATCATTAGAGCACAAGGTTGGAGGCATATGGGCATTGGAATCATGAGGCTTTATAACCCTATAGTAACAAGAGACATTAATTGAACTTTGACTAGGTTTAAATGTGTGTGCAATTGAAAATACTAACAACCCAAAACTAAAAGGGATCAATACACAGATTGTCAATGAGAGGTGATCTGGCCATGGTGTGTAGGAAAAGGCCTAGAACCTTCAAAATTATCATTCTCCAAATATTTTATACAAATTTTACAAGGAAATTGTACTAGGACTAGACACGAGCAACAATGACCTGTGAATGGGGCCAACGTTGAAAGTTTTTCAAACTGTTTCTGTACGCATTGAAATTTGACATGGATAGACTATTCACATGCCTTAATGATATGGGAGGGTTTTTGGACTCAAATTTGACTCACACACCCACTTTCTTCCATCATCAATTCATCATGTAAACCATAAACCCTAATTTAGTAGAGTCATCAATTTGTCAGGTTTTAGTTTTCCCAGTGAATGGATGCATTGTTGTTGACATGGAATGGGACAACACATGTACCTTCTTAATTTTCTTCCTTCACTTGATGTGGGCCTGGTCATTCCTAGCCTTGAATTGAAAGTTACCCCTAGTCTTAGTCATCACCCTTCATGACACTTGTCACCAAACGATCATTACATCACAAGGTTGGAGGCATATGGGCATTGGAATCATGAGGCTTTATAACCCTACAGTAACAAGAGACATTAATTGAACGTTGACTAGATTGAAAGGTGTGTGCAATTGAAAATACTAACAACCCAAAACTAAAAGGGATCAATACACAGATTGTCAATGAGAGGTGATCTGGACGTGGTGTGTAGGAAGAGGCCTAGCACCTTCAAAATGATCATTCTCCAAATATTTTATACAAATTTTACAAGGAAATTGTACTAGGACTAGACATGGGAAACAATGACCTATGAATGGGGCCAACATTGATTTTTTTTCAAATTGTTTCTGTATGCATTGAAATTTGACATGGATAGACTATTTGCATGCCTTAATGATATGGGAGGGTGTAGTGTCCCCAAGGCCGAGCCCCGTTGTAAACCAAGTTTTGAAAGGAATTGTCATTATGTTTTATAGGCTGGTGAGCCAAGTTCTTATAAGCTGGAGACTTATGTGTTTGTCAGGCCAGGGAGCCTAAGTGTTGAAGGCCAGGAACCTGTTGTTGTACTTGTATGTATGCAGAACATTTAATAAAATATAAACACCGCCAGGTGCAGACTGACCATGATGAATGAGTGAAGGGGGACTAAGAATACACAGAGTGGGCAATGAATTAGGGGCTGAAAGTGGGAAAAGGGGATAAGTGTTGAGCCTAGGGGATAAGCCTAGGGGGCTCAATCCTGGGGATAATATTTTAATATTATTCCAAAAAGACATGTGCATTTGTGTTTTATCCTAAGTGTTGGCAAGGGAGGATGTACAAGGGTGATGCGTGCTGGTGGAACGCATGCAGTGCCATGGGTGACAAGTGTCGACCCTGACGTATGCGGATAAACAACTAGGGTGAGTTGTGAGAAAGGTTCCTCTTCCTCCATTCGAACCAGAACTGTCCTGAGCGTGAACCGTGTGAACTCTACAAGAGACCTTCGTGCAATTCTGCAACAGAAAACCTGTGTTCATATTTTGAAAAGCTCGGTTCATCCTCCCCGTTCTGCACCAGAGAATCTGTGTAATTCCCTGCGGAAATTGCTTCTCACGCAATTCCGAAAATCAACACCGGAGACCTTGCCGCCATTGTTGAGCTTGTTTGAGAAGTCTGAGTCTGTATTCCCGATTGACTATAGTGGTCATGCAGAGATGGATTGCATGTGAATTGTTGTCCAGTGCAGGTGGTAATTGAGCCTGTGTGTGATCTCTCTCTAGGTGAGGGAGGTGGATGTTGTTGGAAGAGGTTTCTTCCAGAGAGTGTCCAACACCAGCTTCAGGCTCTGAGACTTCTTGATCCGGCCTATTTCCGAGACCTAGAGAGGGAGGCTAGCACCGATGGACTGTTCTTGTGAAGGTGCATACTCCCGGGCGGGAATGAGAGTCTGGTAGTAGTGGGCGTAAGATGGCATCCTGGGAAGAATCCTTCCATATTCTAAGTGTTGTTTTCCCTGTAACCTCAACCTAGCTAGGATTCCTTGCCTTGGGGTGGAGCTTAGTCCCAGCTTGGGGGTGATCCACTGCTGAGCTGATGAGCAGTGTGGTCTAAGGCTGGGAGGTTCGTGGAAGGCCTGCACTTGGTTGGTGGGATCTACCATTGATAAAGATAAGTATCTGTTTATGTTTTACTCATAGATTACATGACTCTATTGCTTATGTTATCATGATTTCCGCTATGTATATCAAATAGTATGAAATGCTATGGTTTGTAAATTATAGTAGTGAATAATATGTGTACTCTAAACTTGAATGTGTTTATTTTCTTAAATGCATGTGGATTGAATAATACCTGTATAGAGTGGTGTTAAAATTTTCCTTTTCAGAGTGATTAAACATAGTATCAAAGTGGTGCAACAGGTGCACTACAGTTTGGTATCAGATCGATTAAATAAAGTAGTAGAAAAGGTGTGCTACAGTTTGGTATCAGAGTCAAGGTTTCGATACTGAGCCTAGATGGGCCAGTGGAGCGGTCTTCGGACCGAGAATGTGAGGGGAAATTGGGTTTGGAAGGCCAATTTCATACCTTGGTTTGCTCCAAAGTGTCAAGTAGTTACTTGACGAGTTTTTGAAGCTCAGGAGGTATAACGGCATTATGAAACCGCGACCATTGTGGTATGAGTCCACAGGGAGAGAGGACTCCACACTGGTGGTGTGGAAGCTCTAGGATCTGTTCGGGAGGGAAGGTGAACCCTTTTGAGCTGTCAGATCTTGAGAAAATTACCCAACAGCCATTAGATCGGTAGAGAGTTGCACGGAGTTTTAAAGCTTCGTGAATAGGAGGGTGAAAGTACCGAAAGGAGTTGTCTTATTGGGATATCAGCGTTCGGGATATTGGAGTTCTCGAGGTCAAGAAGGTCGGGAAATTTCAAGTTTCAAAATAGCAAGAGGAAATCTGAGTCGTCCGTCTAAGGAAGTATGCGTGTCGTGCGATCGTCCAATTCGGAGATCCGAACACCCAGACTCACATAGGTGAGCGTTTTTTACCTTGCACCGGGTGAAGTCCTGAGATTTGATCTGAGCCGTCCAACAGTTGAGACACGTGGAGGAGATAGAGTGACCCATCGGTATATCAACTACCAGGGTTTTGAGTTGACATAGAACTTTTTCATCAGGGAATCGCAAGTTGGGAAATCCCGAGATTGGATCTGAGCTGTCTGTCAGTTGGGACACGTGGGAGAGATTGGCAACCCATCGGCATATTGGGGTTCGACGTTTCATGAATCCTGAAGACAAGGGACCCGGAGCATTTGAAATCGCGAAATAGCAAGAAGCAGTGAGGACCGTCCATTCTTGGGGACACGTGGCCAAGATCGAGGTAGTCAGGAAAGTTCTGGAAGGAGAGTCATCCATCGGGAAATCCGGATTTGGGGAATTGTGAATCCTGAGGACATATGTGTTTCGGCATTGGAAAGTCTGAAACCCTGATAGGAGGTATGATTGTGGTCATATAAGGGGAGGCCGTGTGAACCATGAGTCTAGCCTGGAGGGCTAACAGTAGTTAGAGCGCATCGGCGTTTGGAAGCCCAAAATGCCAAAAGGATCTGTTTCGTAGATCTGAGAAAGATATGACCGTTGGATTTTTCTAGGAATGGACGTGGACACATGGAGATGTATCACGTGCCAGTGGGTTGAGGAGATAGGTGAGAGTGGTGGGACCCAATGACGTCGTTAAAAGCGACGTGGACCCTCCTGAACGTACCACATGCCACGGTGGTGAAGGGTGACAGCTCTGTTGTGGGCCCGGAGAATAAAGTAATTCGCGATTTCAGGGACTCACGAGATAAGGGCATGGGAGCTCGACATTGAAACTCGTGAAGTCACGAAGTAGCGAGAACGAGAGGAGAAAAGTCAACTTCACTTCTCAGGGTTTCATGAAAGGGAGGCACCAGGGTTTGATGCCACAACTCACGAAGGTGCGAATAGCGAAGGGTGCTAGAACTTAGCCCTAGACTACGGTCATGCATAACAGATGCTAGCGAGGAGGGAGCCATACCTGTGTCGCATCTCGGGTATTGACGGTTAGAGGAAATGAGTCAAGGGTCTTCGACTCATGAACTCGTGAGATCGCGAGTTGCAAAAGGGTGACTCTGGTTACGAATATCTAACTGTGGGATCTTCGTGGACTGAAACCCGAAGTCCCGACATTCCGAAGTGCCAAAAATGAAAGCTTCAAAAACCAGAAAAATGAAGTCCTGAGATTGCAGAGCTGAACGAGAACTCAGAAAACTTATTTGAATCAAAATGTCTTTCGTTCTTGTTCGTATTGGCTTATAAATGTTATGAATCGTTCTGGAAGGAGTAATGGCCTGGCAAACTTCGAATTTAATTGCACAGTGCGTATGGAGAGTTCAATGGAGGTTAGGACTCCAGTTAAATAGTGCCGAGTATGGAGTGGGGAAAAATGCATATTACCCCTGAAATAGAAGACGAACAGGAAGGAAAGGATGTTAACCTGGGAGTCGAAGGATCGAACTCCACTGGGCATGGAAAAGAGAAGGATAAGGAAGGACACATAATGAAAATCATTGAAGGATTGCAAAAAGAGGCCAAGGCTCACCGAGATGATAGCCAAAAGCTTATGAAAGTCAGGGATCGGTAGGGTGAATTAAACTTAAAATTTTTGAAGAGCCTGGAAAGAATAGAGAAGAAACTCGAGAAGGGAAGAGACTCAAGTAAGACGAAGAGTCGCAGAACCTCTGGGAGAAGAAGTAGGTCGAGGAGTGGTAGCTGACATCTTAGTCGCTCCCAAAAACATTTTGACAGGAAGACACACAATAGTTCAAGCCCATCCCCTACCAGAAAACATAAAAAATTTGGAAAGGAGGAATTGAAAGGGGAGATGAACAAAATTAAGCCTCCAACATTCGATGGAGAACATAATAAGGAGGAAGATGCTGAGACATGGTTGCTTGGCATGAAGAAATAATTCCAACTGTAGAATTATTCCACCCATGCAGAAGGAAGAATTGCAATGTACCAACTGAAAGGAAAAGCATCCATGTGGTGGGATCAGTTTGTGTAGGTGCATCACATCAGAGAGAAAGAGGCCTCTTGGAAAGAATTTAAGAGGTATTTCGAGAAGAAATACCTGACTAAAAGATACTATGACAGAAATATGAAGGAGTTCTTCGAACTCAATTTGGGCAGTATGACCATTGATGAGTATGAACGGAATTTCCTAGAACTATTGAAGTATGTTCCATTCATCAAAGATGAGGCTGTCAAGATTCAAAGATATCTGAGTGGACTGCCACCTTCCATGAGTGACAAGATTCAATATGATGACCCTAAGACCATGGAAGAAACAATAAGAAAGGTGAAATGCTTGTATGAACAGCAAGGAGAAAGGCCTATCCTTCAGAAGGCTTGGAATGATCAGAGGAAGTTTAAGAAGGAACTGAGGCAGAAGGGAAACAAGCCTTCCTTTTTCAGAAATAGTCTTCAGGGATAGCCATCATTTAGAGAGCTGAGAAGGACTGAAGAGGGAGCACAAAGACAGAGACTGACGCCCATTCAGTGTTGGGGCTATCAAGGAAACCACAAGTACAAAGATTATCCCCATAAAAATGGTAAAGTGAGAACTGTACATATTGTTCAACAAGCTAAAATAGTGGAGGATATGGGCAGAAAAATGCCGAGGATCTACGCAGCCCTGGACAACAAGCAAGTAGAATTTCAATCGCACATGATTGAAGTGGAAGGTATGATTAACAACCGACCACTTGTTATTTTAATTGATTCAGGGGCTAGCCATAGTTATGTAGATCCTAGAGTGGTGGAAAGTTTGCATCTAATGAGGAGAAAACATGAGAAGTCTTGGTTAGTGCAGTTGGCCACAGGGACCAAGAGGAAGGTCACTGAATTGGTTAAGTCCTATTCAGTGGACATGAAAGGAATGAGTACTAAGGTTGAATTGAACATTGTACCTTTAGGCTCATACGATTGCTTAATTGGGATGGACTGGTTGGACCAAAACCATGCCCTTATGGATTGCTGTAACAAGAGGTTTACATGCTTGAATGAAGAGGGAAATCAGGTAACAGTCCAAGGAATTCCCAGAGCCGTGGCTGTGAGGGAAATCTCAGCCATGCAGCTGAAGAAATGTTACTGGAAAGGCTGTCAATTATATGCAACTTAGGTGGAAGAAGCATCTCGAGGTGTAGTATCGAATCTGGAAGACCATGAAGTACTCAAAGAATTTAAGGACATATTTCAGGAGGAACCTGGACTACCTCCGAAGAGAGACATTGATTTTTCTATAAATTTGATGCCTGGAGTAGCTCCAGTTTCGAAGGCTCCTTATAGAATGAGTATGCTAGAGCTGAAAGAGTTGCAATTGCAGCTCGAAGAGATACTGAAGAAAGGTTACATTCACCCCAGTGTGTCACCGTGGGAAGCCCCGGTCCTATTCGTGAAGAAGAAAGATGGGACGTTGAGGCTGTGCATTGATTTTCGACAGTTGAATAAGGTCACTGTCAAGAACAAGTATCCTCTGCCAAGGATTGGTGATCTCTTTGATCAGTTGAAGGATGCAAAAATATTTTCAAAAATAGATCTCAGATATGGATATCACCAAGTGAGAATAAAGGATGAGGACATTAGCAAGACCGCCTTTAGAACAAGGTATGGTCATTATGAATTCATAGTGGTGTCGTTTGGACTGACAAATACACCTGCTGTTTTCATGTGCTTAATGAATGGAGTGTTCATAAATTATTTGGACAAGTTTGTCATAGTCTTCTTGGATGATATCTTGGTGTATTCCGAGATAGAGGAAGAACATGAACAACACCTGAGAATGGTGCTGCAGGTGTTGAGAGAACACCAACTGTACACAAAACTGAGTAAGTGCTCTTTTTACCAAAGACAGATCCATTATTTGGGGCACATTATATTTGAAGAAGGGATCACTGTGGATCCTGAGAAGGTACAGGCCATTCGAGAATGGCCAGCACCAAGGAATGTGGAAGAAGTTAGATGTTTTATGGGTCTGGTAGGCTATTATAAGAGGTTCATAGCCAGATTCTCAAAGATAGATCATTCTATCACTTTCTTTTCAAGGAAGGAGAAGAAGTTCCAATGGACTGAAGAATGTGAGAGAAACTTCCAGCAATTGAAGCAGCTGCTAACAGTGCTCCAATGCTGAAGATTGCAGATCCAAACAAGGATTACGTAGTGTGCACAGATGCATGTAAGGAGGGGCTGGGAGGAGTTCTCAGCCAAGAGGGATTTGTAGTTTGTTATGAATCCTGAAAGTTAAAGGAACATGAGAAGAATTATGACACTCACGATTTAGAGCTGGTAGCAATCATCCATGCCTTAAGGAAATGGAGACATTACCTCATGGGCAAGAGATTTGAGTTGAGAATAGACCATAACGATATGAAGTATTTATTTGATCAGCCGACCTTAAATGCCAGGCAAATCAGAGGGCTGGAGTTTTTGTGCGAATATGACTTTGATATCAAGCATATCAAAGGGAAAGAAAAAAAGGTGGCTGATGCACTCAGCAGAAAAGCACACAAATTAAATGCTACAACCATTAGCATGTACAGAACTGATATTAAAGATAGAATTTTGGAAGCTGCCAATGTTGATTTTCAGTACAGAGGTCTAGTAGCAAAGCTACAACAGCGTGAGAGACCACAAACCAAGGAAAGTTACACCTTGGGAACTTATGGCTTACTTCTGTATAAAAACAGAGTATATGTACCCAATGTCTGAGAATTGAAGTTGGAAATTCTAAAGGAGATGCATGACGTGACTTATGCTGGACATCCTAGATATCAGAAGACTGTGGAAGCAGTCAAAATCCATTACTTTTGGCCGGTTTTGAAGACAGAAATCGCTGAATACATCGCTAGATGTATGGAGTGAAAAAAGGTTAAGGCTGAGCATAGGAACCCAGCAGGGTTGCTGCAGCCTTTACCTATTCCTGAGTGGAAATGGGACGTGGTAACAATGGATTTTATCACCGAACTACCTAGGACAAGCAAGTAGCATGATTCAATCATGGTGGTGGTGGACAAGCTTACTAAAGTTGCCTATTTTATTCCATTGAAAACCACCCACAGAGCAACAAATGTTGTTGATATCTTCTTAAAAGAAGTTGCACGCTTGCATGGAATTCCTAAGACAATTGTGTTTGATAGAGACCCAAAATTCACTTCGAATTTCTGGAAAGGACTGTTCAAAGGATTTAGAATGAATCTGAACTTTAGTACAACATATCATCCCAAGTTTGATGGATAGACAGAGAGAGTAAACAGAGTAATAGAAGACATGCTAAGAATGTATGTGATGGATAAACCATCAAGGTGGGAAGACTACCTGCATTTGGTAGAATTCGCCTACAATAATGGGTATCATGCATCATTGAAGATGAGCCCATTCGAAGCACTTTATGGAAGAAAGTGAAACACTCCAGTGAGCTAGGATAATCCAGCTGACAAAGCAGTAGTTGGGCCTGAGCTTCTCAAAGAGATGGAAGATCAAATGATAAGAATTAAACATAATCTAAAAACTGCTTAGGATAGGCAGAAAAGTTACGCTGATAGTAACAGAACCCATAGAGAATTCAAAGTGGGTGACCATGTTTTCCTGAAAGTGAAAACTAACAGAAGTTCCCTGAGGTTGGGAAGTTGCGCCAAATTGGCAGCAAGATTTTGTGGAACATTTGAAATCTTGGAAAGGATTGGGCTGGTTGCATACATGATTGCATTACCTGCATCTATGACTGTACATAATGTGTTTCATGTTTCATTGCTTAAGAAATATGTACCTGATGCTAATCATGTTATCGATTGGAATGTGATTTAGGTGGAACCAGAAGGTGTCCTACAAGTGCATCTTGTGCGCATATTGGACAGGAAAAACAAATAGCTCTGGAATTGAGCTATAGAGCTTGTAAAGGTCCAGTGGACCTGGTACAGTCCTAAGGACATGACATGGGAGCATGCAGATGTTATGTGGGCAGAGTACCCGCATCTTTTTGAAGATTTTGAAGGGCTTGCAGAGACAGTGTAAGTTGCACTGAGGACAGTGCAAAAATAAGGGGAGGGGGATTGTAGTGTCCCCAAGGCCGAGCCCCATTGCAAACCAAGTTCTGAAAGGAATTGTCATTATGTTTTATAGTCTGGTGAGCCAAGTTCTTATAAGCTGGAGACTTATGTGTTTTTTAGGCCAGGGAGCCTAAGTGTTGAAGGCCAGGAGCCTGCTATTGTACTTGTATGTATGCATAACATTTAATAAAATATAAACACTGCCAGGTGCAGACCGACCATGATGAATGAGTGAAGGGGGACTAAGCATCCACAGAGTGGTCAAGGAATTAGGGGTTGAAGGTGGGAAAAGGGGATAAGTGTTGAGCCTAGGGGGATTAAGCCTAGGAATAATATTTTAATATTATTCCAAAAAGACATGTGCATTTGTGTTTTATCCTAAGTGTTGGCAAGGGAGGACATACAAGGGTGATGTGTGCTGGTGGAACACATGCAGTGCCATGGGTGACAAGTGTCGACCCTGACGCATGTGGATAAACAAATAGGGTGAGCCGTGAGAAAGGTTCCTCTTCCTCCATTCGAACCGGAACTGTCCTGAGCATGAACCGCGTGACCTATGCAAGAGACCTTCATGCAATTCTGCACTGAAAAACCTGTGTTTGTTTTTTGAGAAGCCTAGTTCATCCTCCCCATTCTGCACTAGAGAGTCTGTGTAATTCCCTGCGGAAATTTCTTCTCACGCAATTCCGAAAATCAACACCGGAGACCTTGCCTCCATTGCTGAGCTTGTTTGAGAAGTCTGAGTCTGTATTCCCGGTTGATTGTAGTGGTCATGCAGAGATGGATTACACGTGAATTGTTGTCCAATGCAGGTGGTAATTGAGCCTGTGTGTGATCTCTCTCTAGGTGAGGGAGGTGGATGTTGTTGGAAGAGGTTTCTTCCAGAGAGTGTCCAACACCAGCTTTAGGCTCTGAGACCTCCTGATCCGGCCTATTGCCGAGACCCAGAGAGGGAGGTTAGCACTGATGGACTGTGCTTGTGAAGTTGTTACTCCAGGGTGGAACAAGCATGTGGGGAATGAGAGTTTGGTAGTAGTGGGCGTAAGATGGCATCTTGGGAAGAATACTTCTAGATTCTAAGTGTTTTTTTCCCTGTAACCTCATCCTAGCTAGGATTCCTTGCCTTGGGGTGGAGCTTAGTCCTATCTCGGGGGTGATCCACTGCTGAGCTGATGAGTAGTGTGGTCTAGGGCTGGGAGGTTCGTGGAAGGCCTGCACTTGGTTGGTGGGATCTACCATTGATAAAGATAAGTATCTATTTATGTTTTACTCATAGATTACATGACTCTATTTCTTATGTTATCATGATTTTCGTTGTGTATATGAAATAGTATGAAATGCTATTGTTTGTAAATTATAGCAGTGAATAATATGTGTACTCTGAGCTTGAATGTCTTTATTTGCTTAAATGCATGTGGATTGAATAATACCTGTATAGAGTGGTGTTAAAATTTTCCTTTTCAGAGCGATTAAACATAGTATCAGAGTGGCGCAACGGGTGCACTACAGTTTGGTATCAGAGCGATTAAACAAAGTAGTAGAAAAGGTGCGCTATAGAGGGTTTTTGGACTCAAATTTGACTCACACATCCACTTTATTCCTTCATCAATTCATCATGTAAACCATAAACCTTAATTTAGTGGCGTCATCAATTTGTCAGGTTTTAGTGTTCCCAGTGAATGGATGTGTTGTTGTTGACATGGAATGGGACAACACATGTACCTTCTTAATTTTCTTCCTTCACTTGATGTGGGCCTGGTCATTCCTAGCCTTGAATTGAAAGTTACCCCTAGTCTTAGTCATCACTCTTCAATGTGAAGTGTTGGAATAATGGCACTAAGTTTTAAATAAATATTAATAAAATAAATCAAGAAATGATGCATTAAAATGAAGAGAGTTTGAGAAGAGAGAAAAAAAAAATCTAATTAACTACCACACAATCAAGCGAATAACAATTACCCTATTGCAGTGACATGCAAAAGTAAAAGAAGGGAAAAAGATAAATTATACATGCACTTACAATCTTAAAGGTGCCATGTTGTTGAAGATAAAATAGTGTTGATGATCATTTGCAATGTTGTTTTTGGGAAATACTCATTAGAATCATCTTCATCATTAGTAGAAGGATGATTAGGATGATTTCATTGATAAAAATAATATTGACATTCTGATTGATGTGGCACATAATGTGCATTCCATTTTTTTTACATAACAATTACAATAAGATAAGCATATAATGGAAACTAATGTTAAAATATATGGAAGAATTTTTTTACATGGAAACATTATTTGTGGTTTTTTTTTTTTTTTTTACCAAAACAGATTATTTTTCTTCATTGCTATCATCATCACCCTTTCCATCAACATCTTCCACATTATAATTAGATTCATTGTTTCCTTCAATTTTATCTTTATCATTATGTCAATCTCCATTAATGAATCCTTAATGGATCCAATGGTGACCAACATAATGATGAGGATAAGAATGACACTCTCTAGTTGATGTGCATCATGTGCACCATAAGTTTTTTTTACAAAAGACTTGGTAATGAGGATGAAGAGGTATATTGTGTATAGGGTTACAAAGGTTAGGTGCTATAATGGTTATTGTGTTTTTGAAACGTAGAGTAGTAGGGCATGATTTTGTTGATGGTCATGGGGTTAAGGGTCACATGATATTAAAGGATTAGCATTCTTGAGGTCATAGTGTCAAAGGGAAAAGTTAGCATGTTTTTGGTCATAGTGCGTCAAGGGTTGATTATGTTAGTAGATCACAAGGCAACAACATTACTTACTTAATAGATTAAGAGTTGTTGGGTTAGTCGGTTATGAGGTCCAAGGATTTGTGGGTTAACCATGGTAAATATGGTCAATGATTGTTAAATATCGCTAATGGGTTACTAAAGTCAGTGGATAAGGAGGTTAGTAGCTTAGAGGATTAAGAGTTAGTGAGTCAATGTAGTTGATATATTCAAGCATGGAAAATATGGTCAACAACAATCAAACAGGATGAAACATTATCAATATGACCAAATATGGTCGATGTAGTCAAACATGGTCATTGTGGTCAATATTGTCAAGAGGGTGGGTTAGAATGTTTGGGGTCATAATGCATTAAGGGGTGTTTGTTTCTAGGGTCATAAAGGTTAGGGGGTACTATGTGTTTAGGGTTAGAGTGGTCAAAAGTTGATTGTATGAAATAACATAAGGGATTGAAGGTATAATGTGTTCAAAGTCATAATACTTAAGAGCCCCATTGTGTTAAGAGGTTAATGTGTTCAAATTTCATAGTGTATTATGAGATGCCAATCTTGATGGGCTAGTTCAAGTGGTTGAGCATTGTGAATTGAAAATAAGAGATATTGAAATCAAGTCCTCTAGCCGATTATATGTTATATGTTAATATTCAATGTCCTAGTGAAATGATTTACCCTAGTTACAACCCACAAATGATGGTGAAGTCTTCAAGTATTTCCCATGCATAGTGACATGGGAAAAAATATTAGGAAATGATTGTGTAAAGGTAATATTGGTAAGAGAGTATAGTGTGTCCATGGTCGTATTAGTAAATATCAAGGTGCATTAATGGGTGAATTTGTTAAGAGTCACATTTTGTTTGGGATAACAATGACTAGGGTTTATAGTGTGTTAGAGGGTTAGTTTGTAAGAAATTATAGCATGACAAGGGTCATAATAGTTGGGAGTCATAGTGTGTTAGGAGGAGCTCGCCCATTACTGCATGCGACCAAGGAGATCACTGTGCACACAACTAAGGGGAGCACGCGACCAAGGAGATCACTGTGCAGGGAGGAGATACACTGCAAGGGAGAGAGAGGGCACATGGAGGGAACTGAGTTGAGGGCACATGGAGGACACACAGAGGAGATACAATGCAAGGCCACATAGAGGAGATGCACTGCGAGGGCACATGGAGGGCACTGAGTCGAGGGCACATGGAGGGCACTGAGTCGAGGGCACACAGAGGGCACACAGAATGATGAGTACCTATATTCCCTTATACTATTGTGTGTTTTGTTTATGGTTTTCATGAGGCAATATATATGGATAACACAAGATTTTAAATTTTCCACGAGTTGCTTCTACTACAAATGAGATACATATCATGATACATGCAAAATATGGAGCAACAACCCTCCTTTCTCATGGCATCCAACCTATAGATGAAGATATTTGTGTCCCAAAATATATGAGCAGCGACCTCAGTAAATGATGAATGTGTTGTAGATGACAACTCCTTGTTATTCCTTCCTAGATGATACAAATCCACCCAACAACAACAACAAATCGAATCCCCTACTATGAGATGAACTCCTCAACAAATGACAAACTTCCACTTTGAAAATCGACCCCCAAAGATAGAGTTTGACCTCTGGTAATAATCTCGAATCCATTCCACAATACTATGTTTCACCTTCTCCTAAATCATCCAACTCTTATGGGATTATAAACCAACAAGTGTGGGGTGTGCCCAGATGTGAGTAAATCGCCCCCACAAATGACAATACGATTCATGTAGCCACAAATTTTCCAACAGGGTATGAACTCGACCCTTGTGGAGGAAAAACACCCCAAACTCTCTAACTCTCCCCCCCCCCAAATCTAGAAATCGACCTCCTCAATATTCATCATATTCCCACAACAAAAAATCACCCTCCATTGAAATAACTTGACCCACTAGGAATGAGAAACTCATATGCGAATGAACAGATTCAGCCACTATTGAGAAATATCCACCACAAGAAGATGAAATCAACCACAATGAAGCACATGTAATCCACACACATACACAAAGGCCCTGTAATCCACACACATATTCAAAGTCCCATCTTTTTTTTTTACCTTCACAACAGAAGAGGCAAAGGGACTTGAACTGGGCCGAATGTATCCCAAATTGAGTAATTCCTTTATTGTCTTTTCAATCTCATCCTTGTATACTTTAGGATGTCTATAGGGAGTAGTGATGATTGAATGCACTCCCTCCTCCAACTCAATGACGTGATCAAATCCACAATCAGGTGGTCTTCCTGAAGGAAGGTCTCATAATACCTTCTCATGCTTCTGAAGAAACTCCCGAATGTCTACTGGATACTGTTGAGTCTGCTTGGATGGCCTCTGTACTGAAATGAAACACTCTACTTCCCAATCAATGACACTTTGCCTGAAAACAACTTCCATTTTTTGGGATGAGACTACCTTGGGAGGGTATGTATGCATGCCACGAAGAACAACCCGCTTACCATCCAAGTCCTGAAACTCCATCTCCATAGTCTGATAATTGGTAGTGTACTTTCCAATGGAACAAAGCCACTGGACTCCTAGAACAATGTTTGTGTCAAGCACATTCACCACATAAAATGAATCTGTCATAGTATAATTCCCAAGTGTGATGGTTAGCTTGGGAATCTAAGTCACCTGACATGAAGACACGGGACACAGAGGACATGGAAATAAAAGTATCCAATATGGACACGACGACCCTCAAAATCAAGACATGGGGGACATGTTATATATATATATATATAATATGTAATTTTAATATATATATTAATAGAAGTTAAAAATGACTGAAATAGACAAAATATTGATAGATCATAGATTCATAGACTATAGTAGATATTGACCAGTGATACTCCAAAAAAGATACAAGCATAATGTATACATCATAGATTCATACATCATACAAAATTCAAATCAACCAATCTATCTCTAAACATCATACCCATAGAAGTTAGAACATAGACATATTGAAGTCTGATAGTCTGATATTGTATACATTGTACAATGTACATGATACAAATTATACAATGATATGATACATGTATGAATCATGAATATGATGTTCATGTAACATTAGTATTTAGAAAAAATGTGAATGAACCATAAAATAGAAGTTAGAACCATAAATACTAAATAGCAGTTTGCAGATTTCTCATTAACTTTAGTCTTTAAGTCATCAAAATAAAAATGCATTACATAGATGCTGAGGGAATTCTACTCCAAAATACAAAATAGAGTAGAATCTAGATACAAAATAGGTAGGTACTAGGAATCTCATATCTCATAGACTCAATTCTCATAGATATTAGAGTCACTTTAAGTGTCAATAGTCCTCCTCCATGTCATAATCAACATCACTACCATTGTATTTTCCTCCATCCTCCTCCTCTATGCCCAATCCAAGATTTGTTTCTCCACCTGCTGGTGTGGTGGATGACTCATCAAGAGGCTCCTCATTGTCCTCATCAAAAGTGACTGGCTCTAAGACTGGTTCATTAAGATCCATGTTGGCTAATGCCAACTCAATATTTCCATCCAAACCCATATCATCAGGAAATACATCCCACATCTTTTTCTTTCCCTTCAACCACTCCTTCCTTTTCCTGTAAATAAGATGAAGGTTTATAGGGGCTTTCGCAGTGCAAGATATTAGATATTATTTTTGAGATTAACTGCGTAGTGTAAGTCATTAGTCTATGACCCATATCCATGAGTATTAGTCATAATTGACCAATAATTCTCATGATTTGAATAGTCCACTTAGCACTCATTGCATCGAGTGATGCTCACAGGGGTGAAGAAGTGGGATTGAAACCAATGAAATGAATCGCATAGCATCAATCATCACTTCCAAGGCTTGCACCCGGTAACCAGGACTTCCCAGGTGGTCACCCATCCCAAGACACCTCTGGCTCAAGGTTGGTGTGCACATACACCATTGTCTTTTCCTTGGACTGCTCAATCCTGCTCTTTTTCAAACTGTACAAATTTCCATATGTTATCCAATTCCTCTCGCAACAAGAGGATGAAGTAACCTAAGAAAGGACCCTGAAGGATAATTGTTGTATAATAGGGCATGCTACCCCATGAGTTTCCCACCATATATAGTCCTCTTTGACCCCCCTGTCTTCAATCACATCATACCCTCCAAACCTCTTAGTGCTAGTGGAGAACTTAGCGAAGCTTGCCTCAATCTCATTAAGAAATGCTCTATTCTTGTATATCCTTCTAAATTCTATCTTTTTCCCCTGTGAAATCTCTCCATCCATGTGAGGAGGGAATTTGGGTGAAGGGCCAACACCGACAGTGAGCCACTCTTGACTGTAGAACTTGGGGTTCAATGAATGTGCCAAACAATGAAAAGGT
Organism: Picea engelmannii; assembly: GCA_009831015.1. NCBI lineage: Eukaryota > Viridiplantae > Streptophyta > Pinopsida > Pinales > Pinaceae > Picea > Picea engelmannii. The sequence goes on from ML793843.1 coordinate 155,980, forward strand.
GTACAATTATTAGCCCACCTAGAAAGAAGAATATCTTGTACATTGGACCATAATCTCTCTGTTGATGTCCCATACTCAAGGGACTCATTCTCCATAACAATTGTCTTCATAGAATCAATCTTGGAGTCCCATCCCTCATAAACATCTCCCAAGATGGGCTTGTCTGTGTCTATAAACCTCAAAAGAGAAATGATAGGGTCCATGATCTTAATGCTAATATTGACCCTCTCCCACCAACCATCATCTAACATTGTGTCCTTTACCCTTTTTGAAGCAACTTGATCTATCTTTCTCCAAAAAGACGAAAGATCTGAAATAACCATGGCCCCAAGAGTGGCCTTGACCTCCCTCAACCTATTAAGCATGATGAATGAGGAAGCAAATCGAGTATTTGCAATCTTCAACAATGATAGATGTGTGTACTATTTATATATTGTAAGGGCATTGGTATGGTTTTGTACAAAATTCTGGATATTGTGTGCATCATCAATAAGAGTGTCAATCCATGTCACATCTAAAGAAATGGTTTTAAGTGCTAAATTCAAGGAATGAACAATGCACGGTGTCCAAAATATTTGTGGATATTTAGCTTCCATAATTATGCCAACAACTTTGCAAACAGATGCATTGTCTATAATAATTTGCACACAAGAATCAACACCTACATCTTCAATAAATTTTATGAACAACTCACCCATATATGTTGCATCCTTGTACTCTCCAAGAGCATCCACTGCTTTCAAGAAGATCGGTCCATTCTAGGAAGACACCATGAAATTGATGAGAGGATGGCATGCTACATCTGTCCATCCATCAGAAACAATACTGACACCTGATGAGACCCATGTAGATTTAATGGGTTGTAGGATTTTTTCCACCTCCTTCTTTGCCTTACTCAACAATGTGGTTCTAAGCTTCTTTGAACTTGGAGGAACATACCCTATTGGAGCTTGTTCAACTAGAGCTCTACACATCTCAACAAACATAGGAGACCGTGCAACATTAAATGAGATGAAGTTGAGATAGAAAAAAAATGCAATGGTAAGATCAACTTCATCTCTCTTCTCTTGCTGAAAAATCTTGTCCATTGGACCAAAAGTTGAGGCTGCCCTCTTTTTTGGTGTTGGCATGTCAAACCCACTCCCAAATCTACTAGATGGAGTCCTCAAGAAAGGAAGAGGATCCTCATTCTTTTGTTTGTTTCTCAATGTTGCCACATTACCCAAACCAACGATATCTTCTATCTCCATCAACGCTCATTGTTCAACACTCACTACTTTACATGGTCCAAGTCCACAAGGAAGGGCCAATAAATGGCCTTTAACCTGGTAGTAGGTACTCTTGTCCTCACTATGGAAAAAATTACAAATCCAAGTAACATTCCCTCCCCCAGAAGCCTTTGAGACTGATCCTTGCCCTTGTTTTTTAGTGACATACTTCCATAGGGGGTATTTCTTCTCACTATATTGTCTCCTTGCTACAGCAGGGTCATATGCAACCCTTGAAACAACAACAACCCTAGCAGTAGCATTGGCACTTGAAATAGATGGAGAGCTTCCAGCACCTGATGAAGATAATTTTTGTCTTTGAGCATTGGCATTCCCCCCTCTCTTCTGACCTCTACCTGCCATGATTTCTTGCTCAATGCTGACTCAAGAGTCAAGAGTCAAAGAATCAAAACCAAATCTAAAATGTTTAATGAAGTAGGGCAGCTGCCAAGTTCCAACAAATAAAATGCCATTAGTTTGCAAATTGCAAGTTTTTTTTGTGAAAAATAAAAGACCTTAGACAATACAATTTAATCTAAAGTATCTACCCCTTCCTTGTACAATTTTACTATTTAATATATTATCTACCCCTTCCTCTAGAGTCTAAACTCAAAGACAATACAAAAAGTGGACTGGGGTCTGTTTTCACAGCCCTATACTTTAGCAATGGTATGCTGAGTTGGGTTATATGGGTGGTGGTATAGTGGGTCTGTTTTGTAACAAAATAGACCCACTTTACCACCACCCATATAACCCAACTCAACATACCTTTGCTGAAGTATAGGGTTGTGAAAACAGACCCCAATTTACCTCTAAACTTCAGCATACAAATTGGGGTGATTGTGGTCACAATCACCCTTATTTGTATGTTGAAGTTTAGAGGTAAAGGGTGGTGATTGTGGTCTGTTTTGTATGATTTGTTTAGAGTCTAAACATAACATACAAAACAGACCACAATCACCACAATTTACCTCTAAAACAGACCTAGAATTTTGTAAAATACGTTGTGACTCATGAGCATAAGGAGTGGGCATTGGGCAACTAAATACGTTGTGACTCCATCACACATAATTAGGAGAAGACCCCAATTGCTTCATGATTCTGGAAACTATGCAAATATGCAACTATATGCAAATATGCAACTTATCCAACTATATCCAACTATGCAACTATATGCAACTTTATGAAACAATGCAACTTATGAAACTATATGCAACTATATTGCAACTATATGCAACAATATTGCAACTATATGAAACTATATTGCAACAATTTTGTATGCAACTATATGCAAATATGCAACTATATGAAACTTATGCAACTTTATGGAACTTATGCAACTTTATGCAACATGAAACATGCAACTTTATGCAACAATGCAACTTATGCAACTATGCAACTATATGCAATTTATGGAACTATGCAACTATATGCAACTTGTGCAACTATATGAAAATTTTGTATGCAACTATATGCAACTATATGAAACTTTATGCAAAAATGCAACTTATGCAACTATATGCAACTATATGAAACTTTATGCAAAAATGCAACTTATGCAACTATATGCAACTATATGCAACTTTATGCATCTATATTGCAACTATATGCAACTATATGCAAATATGCAACTTATCCAACTATATGCAACTATGAAACTATATTGCAACTATATGCAACTATATTGCAATAATTTCGTATGCAACTATATGCAAATATGCAACTATATGCAACTATGCAACTATATGCAACATGCAACTTATGCAACTTTATGGAACTTACGCATCTTTATTCAACTTTATGCAACTATGCAACTATATGAAACTATATGCAACTTATGCAACTATGCAACTATATGCAACTTATGCAACTATATGAAAATTTTGTATGCAACTATATGCAAATATGAAACTATATGCAATTGTATGCAACTATATGCAACTTTATGCAAAAATGAAACTTATGCAACTATATGCAACTTTATGCAACTATATTGCAACTATATGCAACTCTATGCAACTCTATGCAAATATGCAACTTGTTATCACACTAAATTGCCTTGGGTCTTTTAGTTTGTTTTTATCCCTTTTTAAAGCCTCAGATTTTTTTTTTTTTAAAGTGTCATCCCTTTAAAGTTTATGTTTGGTAGGACCCCTTGGATGATTAAACTCTTGAGTCATAGCTCATGTTTTGATCCTCAAAGTGATTTTTGTTCTTAGAACCATTTTAGCTCATGACTTGTTTTGGTCCCCTTCATGACTTATCCCTAGGTCGATCCCTCCAATGACTAGACCGATGTGACATACTATTCTCTTCACTCAAGACCTCCTAAGCATTGTTGTGTTGTCCTTGCCTACCTGTTCAATCATTTTTTAAACTAGAGCGCTACACACTCATCAGGCAGTTCCGTAGCACCTTATCCATTCGTCATGATTTTCACTATGAGTTATGATTTCCATGACTGATGTCATGTTCCTTGTTTTTAGTGCCAAGAGTTAGTTAAATATGCCTTCAATATCTTGCATTTACAAGCCCTGGTAATAGTTTGCAATTTTGAAAAGCTCAACAGTGATGCGCTGTGCAAATTCACAACTTATAATCAAGTAACAACAAGGCAACTAAGCTCGAGGCTGAAGTAGATTCGAGGGTCGAAGTTTTCACAATTTCTTCCTAAGATCTTGTTGAAGATTCCAACATGTGTCTACTCCACAGGTATCCCGTGTTGCCTCCTCTGCATATTAATTTTCACAAGAAATTTGCGCTTGGGTTTTGGTTGTTGAGCTTGCACAGTTGTAAGGGACCTATCTTTGCATGTTGGCCTTGTCTTTTCTCTTTTCAGACCCGTAAGCTTCATTGCCTATATCTAATCCTGACTATTGTTGCCTGCCTTAGCCATTGAAATTGCAAGCTCTCAAATAGTCTATCCTCTGCGTGTGCATTGCGCTACCTAGAGGCGTTGTGTAAACCCACTCTACTTCTCCTGCTTCATTTCATCTTAGATTTAGGCATTTTTAATCAATTGCAAAGAGACAATTCTGGATTACCCCCTCACTTTTTACACTCTCAAGTACATGTACAAGTCTAAGGGTGTAGTTTCCATAGTCAATCTTGGCTTACCAGCACCAGTCTGTTTTAAAGGGTCATCCTTGCACATTTGAAGCCTGATTTAAAGTCTTCCTGGTTATTTCTATCCCATAAGCCTTTAAAATCTCTCACTCTAAGACATAGAGACTCCTCAATCAAGGAAGACACACAAAGGTGGAAAGGTGGTTAGGACAGAACCCGTGGACATGCATCTTTTTGATATAGAGCCCATGGAAAGGGAGATATTTCAAAGAGCAGGATGCCTCTCCTTTTGCCAGAATATGCAGAGAGGCCATACAGAGGTAGCAAGACAATTTGCATTAAATTTTGATGGCAGGAAAACCATGGTTGGGGATTTGGAATTTGAGGTGACTAAAGCCTCTATTTCAACTGCAATAGGAATTCCCATTACAGGTGAAAATTGGTTCAAAGACATGGCTTTGAGTTCATCCTATGCTAAATATCTCTTCAAACCTGAATATCAAGCCAATGATTTGTCTAAGAGTATGCCAAGGAATAAATTGATTGAACAGTTTGACAAAATTTTGAAGATCATACAGAGATGTTTTACATGTGAAGGGAGATTTAACACATTGTACTAGTACCATATAAGGTTATTACTACATATTAATGGTAAGGTTGAGATGAATATTCCCTATTACCCATTAAGGAGCATAGGTAAAATGTCAGATAGGATTCAAGCCAAATCTGAGAATGTGGATTCTATCCTTTTCCACTCTGGATTGGTCAGAATGCTAGTCTCTGAGGAATTGGGAAAGAAATAGATTTCATGGGATCATTTTGTGGTACTTGTCACTTCAATATGTATCTATCATCTACTCCTCAATCACAGATTGTAGGCCCTTTATCACCCAACAGTGTTGTTAAAGCAGGGACCAGTAGGAAAAGAAAGGGAAGAGCCTGTGTTCAAGTTTCAAAGGTCAGTAGGCAGGTCACAGGAGCTGAGGAGGAAGCTTGTCCTTCCCCATAAAGTGATTTTTCACCACCTCCTCTATCAGGGTTAGAAGAGGTTCCTTATTCTACCAAATCTACATCCAAGAAAGGGAAGAAGCTACTCTTCCCCTCTTCTCCTCCAGAAGTCGAAATCTAGGGTAAAAAACCTTTCACAAGGTCATCAATTCCTAAACAGGTTTTCAAAGAGTAGTATTTAACAGAAACTCTTATTCAAAAGAAGAAGGGTAAAGGCATTGAAAATCCCATGGAAGAGAAACAAGAAGCCCCTGTATAGAAAGGGAAGGGTAAAGGTACTAAAAACCTTCAGAGAGGAAAGATGAAACCTCTGTGAAAGACTCTGATAAGCCCGTTGAAAGAAAATAAGAAACCCCTATGTAGAGGAAGAAAGGTAAGAGCAAAGCCACCAAGAAAATTGATGAGGCAGAAAAGGCAATTCCTATGCAGGTGGAAGAGAAGATTGAGATGAAACCTATTGATACTATGGATGTCTTTATTCCCCCTGATGATCAGACATTCAAAAGGTTAATAAGGCAACTTAAGGATGATAGGAAGGAGGTGGATCAATTGAAAAAGGAAGCCATATCTAACATATCCAAGATGACAGAGCTTATGGATGGCTACAGTCATACCCTTGACTTGGCAAGGTTTTCAACAAGAAAGGCTCAGCCCCTTCATAGGAATCTCCAAAACCTTTATAGGCAGAATAGAGGTTTTCAATCCCAGAACAAGAAACTCAAGGCATAATTGCATCATTTTCAAGATGAAGTAGCTCAAAGAAATTTGTGGGTATTGGTTGAAGATGCTATTGAGAGAGAGTCATAAAAAGTCAAGGAGAGCATAGCCCCACTGAAAAATCCTATCATGGCTAAGAAGAAGAAGTTTGTTGTTCCAAGTGAAGATCCTCTTCCTACTAGAAAAAGTTTGAGGTTAAGTGTCAAGCTGAAAAAATAGCTGGTGAAAGGTAAGCCCCAGTTTTTAGGATGGTTCCTTTTTGGGAGGGTTAACTGATATTCAAATATTACCTCTGCCATCTGTACAGGCCTCTAAGCATTTAACTATCAGAGTTTTTGGTTTTTCCTAAAGTGTTAACTCACTTGGTGATAAAATTCATTACCTACTGTACTACCAAGGAACCTAAGTATAATGGGTTTGACATGATGAAAGACCACCAATTGCTCTGCACATGATTCAAGATTGAAGGCATTGCGTTCTTGACAGTGCTACCTAAACCTGCACATAGGTGCAGCATAAGTGGCGCTACCTACAGGCGCTACCTAATTTTTCACAGAGAACATAATCTGCATACAGGCATAGCACAGTGGCGCTACCTACATGCACTACCTAATATTTGGCAGAGAATAGGTTTACACACAAACGCAGCATAAGAGGTGTTACGCAATTTTTCTACCTAATATTTCATAGAGGACAAAGGTTTTCACATATATGCATCACAATGGCTCTACCTACAAGCACTACCTTTTCTCCTTGTCCCTTCTTGAGGTGTGCTACCTAGATTTTCTACCCAAGGAAGATGCCAACAAACACTAGGAATCTAGGAGAACCAAGCTAACAACTTTTGGATAAGCTGATGATGAAGAAAGTTGCAGAAGAAACAGTTGGCATTTTGAGGACAACTACATGCTCCTAAAAGACACTTGGAAAAACAAGAGTTGTGCAACAAAAGAGGATCAAATCAATTTGAAGCATGGTTGGATTAGTCACCAACATTTTCATGTTTTATAGCATAGGTTGTTATCTAAGTTGTTAGAACAAATAAATGTTGGAGATTTTCAAGGGAAGGAGGCCAGCTCGTACCTCCAGTTGTTGCCTCCCTTTTTTTATAAATAGATAGATCAAATGCTTTAGTAGGTTCAGATGGTTGAGCAAGGATCCCTTAAACTGTAATATTTTGATGAAGTGACTGTGATCTAGCTATGTACTAGACTTAAGACTTTTTGACTAATAGAAATCAACTTCTCTTTTAGTCTATTAGCTTCTGATGCTAAATGTTAATTCTTTTAATGATTCCCATGAATAATTGTGGTGATGTTATGGTGGATGTTTGATCATTATATTATCATGATGTTTATTTAGCTTCCTTAGTTTCCGATTTCAAGAAGCTCTTGTGATAAGAAACTTTCTTCCTTAGGATTTTGTGGATCTAATGTTTACATTAGCCCTTAAATTCCTCTCATTCAAGTCTTCCCTCTATTCATATTTACTCTCAAACTACTAATTGAAGTTAGCCAAGACCTTGATTATTGGTGCATTGCTAGCCCTATTTCTGAGTTGGAACATTATCATTTTGATTCTTTTCCATTTGACCCTTTAAAACACTCTTACATTCACATATAACCTGATGGGTATTGGGCTTGCCTTCCATGCAATATGAAGGTGACTCCTAGTGCTAACACAAATTATCCAACTATATGCAACTATGAAACTATATGCAACTTTATGAAACAATGCAACTTATGCAACTATATGCAACTATATTGCAACAATTTCGTATGCAACTATATGCAACTTTATGCAACGATGCAACTTATGCAACTATATGCAACTTATGCAACTTTATGCAACAATGCAACTTATGCAACTATATGCAACTGTGCTGGTACCACAAATGTATATTCGCACGATAACTTATCTTCTTTTTTTAACGAGTGTAGGTACCACCAAATAGGTATCTGTCGGATCTATCTTCCTCGAGTGATGATCAAAATATACTAAGAGAGGTTGAAAGTGAGACGTGTTGTACTAGATCTACCAGTTCTAGATCAAATAGATATGAAAAGGCAAGGAAAATATTTTGTATACGCATGCAATTTTTTATTGCCAACGGAGGGTCATGTAGTTATGATGCTGAGAGCATAGGTGACATTTAGTTTCCCTTGAGGTATCTGTTAGACAACTGAGAGGGGGGGGGTGAATCAGTTGTTACCATGCTTAAACAATTATGCTTCTTTTAAAACTCTTTGCAGAAACACTGAATGATGATTACAATAATGCAGAGAAATAAACACAGTTTCAACATCATTCACATATATGAGAAACACAGAGACAGATATTTCCCGAGGAAACCCATGCAGGGTAAAAACCTCTTTTTCTTTATATGATAAGTAATGGTTACAATTTTTACAGTATCATACACATGAGCACTAACTCATAATGAGGGTACAACCTCTGTTTTGCAAGCTGCAACTTGCTGAGAGCACCAACTCTCTGTTTTCTCTAGCACCCACTAGAAGGAAGCACCAACTCCCTGGTTTCTCTAGCACCCACTAGAAGGAAGCACCAACTCCCTAGTTTGTCTAGCACCAACTAGAAGGAAGCACCAATTCCCTGTGTTCAAGCACCCACTTAAACCTTTGAGGACACCAGTCCTCCCTAGCTCCTCCCAACCACCCTGAAATATAAATCGTTTCTACTGAATTTATTACAGTGATATGATGTTCGACGATGGCTTACCTGACTTATCACTGTTCTGCTCCATTTTGTTGCTCTGTCTGCCTCATTGAATTTCTGCTCAAATCACTTGTGTTGTCTGTTCTTCTGCCTTTTAAGCTCTGTGCGCCATACCCATTCACTGCATAGATCCTCTTTTCTTCAATTCAGTTGTTGTACTCTCCTTCTTATTCACACATGAATCACCTTCACCAGCTACAATCACTCCAAAATCCAATGGCAGTAGCAACAACAACAACCCCTTCTCTTCTCTATACTGTGTATTTATAGCTTCTGTCCACCTTGTGCATGCAATGTTCACCATTCCTCTACATGCTCCAATCACGCCAATCTCCTCCACCTCTCGAGTGCTTTGCGTGATCATCGTCGTAACTCTTCAGCTTCTCTGGCCGTTTTCCCAAGTGTCTTCTAGTCCTCTGGCTGAAACCATCAGTGGTTTCTAGTAGTTTCATTGTTGCATGCAACAGTAGCCCTGCGATCAATACTTGATCCAACAGTTCAGATCCAATCGAGATTTCATATATCGTGATTTCGACACTCTTGGCGTTCATAGTTTTAGTCACTTACAAATCCCGATCCCCGAAACTCCGATATGGAGCTTATCCGGATAGACTCCTTCTCTTCCCGTGACCAAGGGCTGTGACCACAACCTTTATGTGAAAGGCCCTTTCGCGATTTCTCATATCACGAAATCGTAATGCCTGATGTTAAAAATTCTTGTCAATACCAAAACCCGATCTCTGACATTCCATAATGAACCCAAATCAACGATCCAGATTATTTCTAGATCTGACGGTTCATATTAAGTTAGGAATTCACTCATCATGAAATCAGAATTCCCATTGCATTGTGTTCTTTGCCTTTTGAATTCGCGATTCGAGAAACTCCGACACTGGCTATGATCAACAGTCCAGGTATGACCTTGACTCAACGGCTACCATTGAGTTGCGATATCGCATATTTCTCAATTGGGGTTTTCGATGTCAGGTGACTTTGTCATTTCAAAGTTCCAATCCCCGATACCCTGCTGACATCACACGTGGATTGACACATATTAAATACTCCCATGTGTCACTCTGATTCGTGACTTACATGTGCCTGAAGTGTTGAATCTGCCTGACACCTGTCAATACCTGGTTGTGCCACGTGTCCCTAGTTGACGTGGTCTATTGTCGTGAGTTGGATCGACGGTCTAGATCACATGTTGATCTGACGGTCGAGGTTCAGTCAGGATTTCTCTCATCACGATTTCGGGGTTTCTGTTGTATTGTTTATTTGACATATCAAACACGCGATTCCCGAAACTCCGATGTTTGACTAGAATTAACGGCCCAGATTAAAGATTGATCTGACGGCTCAGATTTCATCACCCTCTTCTCCTTCCACTTTAAAGACCATGCAGGTTCTCCCCGATCCAATGGTGGTCGGACACTGCGCACGGATCTGACGGCTGAGATCTGTTCGCTTCTTCAGCGCCCTCTTCTTGTCTTTATTTAGATCTGACGACCCTCATGCTGTCAGGAATTTTGGATGAGATCCAACAGTTGTGGATCTCTGTCTTCCTTCTCCTCTGCAAACTCCTGTATCTTGAGCTTTGCCTTTGCTGTGCGCGTTTTCCTCAACGTTGTTCCTCCTGAGATTTCACGTCCGAATCCCTAAGGGATTTTATCGTTCTTATCCTACCATCTCCACTGTTGTACTTTCCATCAATGACAAGCATACGCTACTTGGTAAACATTTTCCAACAATCTCCCCCTTTGGCATTGATGGAAACTACAACACTCGGATTCTTTTCTCCCCCTTTGACATCAGTGTCAGAGAAGAGACATACTCCCCCTGAGCTATTGCAGTAAATGTAGGAGGAATTAGATAATCAAACAATACAAATCTCCCCCTAACAAGATAGACTCTTTTAGGTGTGAAACAAAATGACACCCAGCTTTTGTCTGAGATATTCAAACGGTGTTTTGGATAGGGGCTTAGTAAAGATGTCTGCAATTTGTTCTGTAGTGGGAATGTAATGGACCTGAACAATCTGATTGGTGACCTGTTCTCGCAGAAAATGATATTTTATGGGAATATTTTTTGTCTTGGAGTGGAAGACAGAATTTTTAGACACACAGATGGCACTCGTGTTATCACAATGAATTGGGATCGATGCAGTATATTTTACCTCTAAGTTTGCAAGTGTCTGAATCATCCATAATACCTGTGTGCAACAGGTAGCAGCAGCAATGTACTCTGCCTCTGTGGTTGATAGAGAAATGGAACCTTGCTTTTTACTAAGCCAGGCTACTAAGGAGTTACCCAAGAAGAATGCTCCTCCACTGGTTCTTTTTCTCTCATCAAAACAATTTGCCCAATCTGCATCTGAATAAGCAGTCAACTAAAGACTTTGATTTTTGGGATACCATAGACCATAAGTCATTGTTTCTTTTAAGTATATGAATATCCTTTTGACAGCTTGCAAATGACTCTGTTTAGGAGCATCCTGATATCTTCCTACCATTCCTACAGCATGCATTATGTCTGGGCGAGATGTTGTGATGTACAGTAGGCTTCCTATCATTGATCGATATGAGCTTTGATCAACATCAGGTGTATCATCATCCTTGCTTAATTTACATCCAGTTACCATAGGTGTACCCACAGGTTTAGAATCTTCCATTTGAAACCTTTTCAACATTTCTCTTAAATATTTTCCTTGAGAAATGAAGATCCCATCGGGCCTCTGAGTAATTTGTAGACCGTGAAGGATTATTATGTGATTGTATCATTCTTTGTTATGGGAAGTATTTATTCCTTTGAAATCTTGATTGCTCATTTCTAAGTCGTAAGGAACAATTTACAGCTTTGTGACTAAAGTTAGAACAATAGAAACAATAGCCATAGAAAATTTCTTTGTACCTGGAAAATGGTTGTCTTCTTTGAACAAATTGATTTCTTTCTTGCTGATGACATCTTTTAGTAGAAAGAACATCGTTTCTACATCCTACAGATTCAGTCCTGACACCATTTTCTTTACTCATCCTGGGTTGTTGATTGTCTTCCTTTATTTCTATAGGTTTGTTATTGTCATTGGTTGTACTTTTGACAAACTTGATGGGTTCTTCATTTCTTTTCTTCTGACTGCTTGATCCCTCTTCATAACCCAAACCAGTTTTTATCTTTGGATTCCTTTGCTGATTCAGAATGGTGGTTAATCCTTCTGAGGCTTTGATACTTGACAGATTCTGATTATACAAGGCTTGAAACTTCTCCATT
>ML793843.1:195741-221217 GCA_009831015.1 Picea engelmannii
ATTTACGTGGTTCACCCAGTGTGGGCTACGTCCACCAGAGAAATTTCCAGGTCCTTCCTTTATTATATCCAGCAAATGAAGGGATACAACCTACAGCAAAACCCGCTGTAACTTCCTCTTCTTTCTCTCACAGTCTCCTCTCTTAGAATACAATATTCACCCTCGTACATAGTCGTAATACATTTCCCTCATAAAAGAGGGTTGCCTTCTAGGGCAAAAAACCCTAACATAATCTCTACCGTTAGATCTGCGACCTTATAATGAACGGTCCAGATTTACAATGAAATTACAATATACTTTTATAAGGCAATTTTTGCTTCGGGGGATTCTCCTCCGAACCCCCATCGGGGGACGCTACCCCCAAACCCCCGCTGGGGGCCCGCTTGCCCTCAAACCCCCCAGCCGGGGGGATGGACCCCCCGGACCCCGCAGAGGGGGTACCCCCCCTCTGCACTCCCCTGCGTGGAAGAGTGTACATACTTCTGGGGTGTAAATACTTCATGGGGTATAGACACGACTGAAAGCAAGGACCTCTGAATCAGGAAGATAATCAGGCTCCACAACCAACATTACCTTTTTATGTGATCATAAATATTTATACCTACTATGATGGATGTGAGGAAATTTTGTTTATTTGCTTTAAATGTGTGAATGTGTGTGGTCCCTGGTCCACTCTCAGGAACTTTCTTTAAAAAGAAAATATAAAAAAAAACATTTTCCGTTGTTGTTTATATATTTTTACTTTCCTTTGATTACCACAATGAACTTCTATAAAAGTCCCACATTCTAAAAATCTCAAATAGAGGAGTACCACCTCTATAAAAATGAAGGGGGACTAATGTTCTCATGAGGTTGTCATTTTGGTCCTGACAGATTTAAGTGTCAACAACTCCTCCATCGAGAAGATTTAGATTTTAGAATCAATGTTAGTCATAAACAAACATGCCTCACAAAGAAAAAGGATTCCTAAGAGTAACTCCTTTCAGAAGATCTTCAACTCCCAAGTATCAAACTATATTTTTTGGTTTATGTTATGCATGCAATAATTTTGGACATAAAGTTGTAAATTGCATAGCTAATAGAAGGAACATAAACAACTTTGCAATTCATACACAAAAATGGTTATCCAAGAAGGCCTAGTGAAACACAGAGAAGAACCTACAACAGGTTTGAATCATTGAGCACTGAAGTGGAATGATACAAGTGCAACAACTTTGGACACATGGACAAATATTGTAGAATGATAGTTCCTCATAGAGAATCACAACAGAATAACAACAGTCACAAACATGAACCTCAAAAGAGAACATGGATAAGAAAGAAGAATCAATATAGGAATGAAGAATTCACACTCGCTCTACAAGCTAAGAATAAGAAACATGGTTGGTATGTTGACAGTGGTTTCTCAAAGCATATGATAGCTTATGAAGACAAGTTTCTAACATTGAGAAAGGAAAGAAATGGACCAGTCTCCTTTGGAAATGAAAACTTAGATAAAATAATTGGAAAGGGCATAGTCATAATTGGAAAGAAGGATACCAAGGCAGAAAATGTTCTACTTGTGGAAGATATGAAACATAACCTTCTAAGTGTAAGTCAAATGTGTGACCAAGATCACAAGCTTATGTTTGATTCACAGAAATGCGAGATAAGAAAAGCAGGTTCATGCAAATTGGTTGCAACAGCTGTAAGAACTTCAAGCAACATATATGTATTATGTGAAATTGGAAATAAAAAATTTTGTCTATGGAAGGAAGATGAATTTTGGATATGGCATAGAAGAATGGGTCACATAAACTTTGATAACCTCATCAAAGTCAACAAAAAGGAAGTAGTCATAGAAATACCCCAGATCTCGAAGCCAAACAACACTTTATGCAAGAATTGTCAACGAGGAAAGCAAACAAAGAATAGGTTCAAATCAAAGGAATACTCAACGACAAGACCAGTGGAAATTGTGCATATTGATCTAGTTGGACCAACTAGAACAAAGGGTTTAAAAGGTGAGCAATACTTTATGTTATTGATTGATGATTATATAAGAATGAATGCAATTTGTTTCTCAGGAATAAGTCAGAAGCATTTGAAAAATTCAAGGTATACAAGGAAATGGTTGAAAATGAAATGGATTCAAAAACCAAATGATTGAGATTTGATAATGGAGGAGAGTTTACTTCAAAGGAAGTTATGGATTTCTGCAGCAAGCATGGTATAAAAAGGGAATTCTACATTGATATAACACCTCAACAAAATGGGGTCGTCGAAAGAAAGAACACGACAGTATAGGAAATGGCTTGAACAATGTTAATGGATTCCAATTTCACAAATGTTTTTTGGACACATGGAGTGCATACAACAGTTCACATTCAAAATAGAGTAATGCTTAGGAACAACATTGGCAAAACTCCTTACAAACTATGGAAAGGAAGACCAACAAATGTGAAGCACTTCAGAGTTGTTAGAAGCAAATGCTATATCAAAATAGAAGATGGCAACATAGGAAAGTTTGATTCTCGTGTAGACAAAGGCGTACTTGTTGGTTACTCAAGTACAAGGAAATAATACAAATGTTACAATCTAAGGCTCAACAAAGTTGTGGAAAGCATCAATGTAACGATTGATGAGACAGGGGGACGAAAATTAAAGGAAGCAGAAAAATAGTCAGTGGAATAGGTTTACGAAGAAGAAGCAAAGGATGAAAAAGCAACAAAAGGGAAAGATGAAGAACATCAAATAGAAGTAGAAGAGAAAGAACAACAAGTACCTCCAAAGACACCTAGAAAACAAATACAGAAGAATTATCCGCTGGATCAGATTATCGAGAACAAAGATGCAGGAGTTGAGACTAGAAGAATAATTTGTTCACTAGAACAATTGCACCTAGCACTCTTATCTTCGATTGAACCAAACAATTTTGAAGAAGCCAACAAGGATTAATTCTGGATAAAGGCCATGGATGAAGAATTGGATTAGATAGAGAAGAATGATACTTGGGAATTGGTTCCAAGACCAAGGTAAAAGAATGTGATCGGAAAAAAATGGGTCTTCAGAAATAAATTGAATGAAGATGGACAGGTTACCAGGAACAAAGCTAAATTGGTATGTAAAGGATATGCACAGGTTGAAGGTATCGAATTTGAAGAGGCATTTTCCCCATTTTCCAGAATGGAAGCAATCATATTGATACTAGCTTATGCATGTTCAAAGAGTATTAAAGTGTATCGGATGGCCGTGAAATTAGCTTTTCTGAATGGAGAACTAGAAGAAGAAGTCTACATTGAGCAACCATAAGGATTTCAATTATCAAAAAATGAATATTATGTTTGCAGATTAAAGAATTCCTTGTATGGTCTCAAACAGTCCCCCAGAGCATGGTATTCCAGACTAGACAAATACTTACAACAACAAGGGTTTAGGAAAGGAAATGCAGACATCAACCTGTACATCAAGGTAACTGAAGATAATATTTTATTAATTGAAGTTTATGTTGATGATATTATTTTTGGAAGTGATGATGCCAGGTTGAGCCAGAAATTTGGAAAGGATATGCATAATGAGTTTGAAATTTCATTACTTGGAGAACTATCCTTCTTTCTGGGTCTTCATATATGTCAAATCAACCAAGGGATTTTTATTTCTCAAACCAAGTATATTAAAGAAATGTTAAAGAGGTTTGGAATGAAATATTGCAAACGAGTCAGTACTCCTATGCAAACCAGTTGCAAGTTAAGTAAAGATTATGATTCAAAGTCTATAGATCAGAGGTAGTACATATCAATGATTGATTTCTTACTTTGTGTGACATCATCCAGACCATATGTAATGAAATCAGTTGGATAGGTGGCAAGATTTCAAGCAGCACCAGAGGAATAACATGTTCTAGCAGTAAGAGGATATTCAAATATATCAAGGGTGCGAAAGAGTTTGGATTATGGTATACAAAAGAAAAGGATTTATCACTTATTGCCTACACAGATGCAGATTGGGTAGGTTGCATTGATGACCATTGAAGCACCAATGGAGCATCATTATACTTGGGTGAGTGTTTGGTATCTTTCTTAGGCAAGAAATAGTCATCAGTATCATTATCTACAACCAAAGCAGAGTATATTTCAAAAAAAACATGTTGTACACAGGTTCTATGGATGACACAAACTATGATAGATATATATGTTGAGTAGGATGAGCCCATTCCAATATATTGTGATAATACAAGCATCATTAGTATCTCAAAGAACACGATGATGCACTCAAAGATGAAGCCCATTCCAATAAAGTATCACTTTCTACAGGAACATGTTGCAGAGAATAACATCAGAGTTTAAGATGTGGGAACAAAAGAACAAGTGGCATATATCTTTACAAAACCACTTCCAAGGGAATCCTTTGAGTATATTCACAAGAGACTCAGAGTAATTTCTACTCCAAAATTAATGATTTTGAATTCTTATCTTATATTTCTTAGATATACACGAGGAAGCACCATAAATAGGACAATTCAGGTTGGGGGAGCAGTTTCAGGAAGAGTTCAATCAGGGGGAGCAACCCCATGGACAGTTTAGTTAGGGGGAGCATCCCCAAACAAGAATTTACCTTTTCCATTGATGTCAAAGGGGGAGATATTTATCAGATGTAGGATAGAGAGTTAGATGCTTAGAGAGAGAGAGAGAGCACAAAGGCATGGTTCCAATGGGAGCGATGGTCATAGGTGGATAATGAGCAATATGGATTCAGCATTGCATCAGAGTGTTTCCATCAATGCCAAAGGGGGATATTGTTGATTAACTGGGTTTGTTGTCATTGATGTCAACCGTTGAAGCAATTCCGATAGGAAATTTCAGTAGCCCCAACAATATGATTAAGGGAATTCATTTTGATTCATGTATAATGGTATGAAGCTTAATATATTTGTAGGTAAGGCTATTATAGATGGATAGTACATGTCATACCATTTCCCGTGATATGCAGAACGTCACATAAATCCTCATGGTTAGAGAGTTATGGCTTGGTGAAGTGGAGAACCCTCATGAGTTATCTAGAAGGTCAAAGAAGTCAAATTAATTCTAGAAGCTCCTAGAATAAGTTGACTAGTTAACTGGGTAAAACTAGGATTTAATCATGGGTATAGTTGTTTCATTAGGAAAATAATTAAAAATAAATTAGTTGCAACAAGAAGTTGTGAGTTTGGTAATTATGGTCAAGTAGTTGTAATGAGAAGATTGAATAGTCAAAGTGGTTGACCAAAAAATAAATTAAATAATAAAGTGGTTGCAAAAAGAAGTTAGTTAAGGGAAAATAAGCTATGAATTGACTAATTATAGAAAAGTTAGTTGCAACAAGAAGTTTTGAGTAAAGATAAATTATTTAAATAATAAAGTAGTCAAAGTGGTTGCAAAGAGAAATTATTTAAATAATAAAGTGGTTGCAACAAAAAGTGGTGAGTTTACTATTTATGGATAATTCAAAATGGTTGCAAAAGTGTAAATGTGTTGAACCTGCACAAAATATATCTAGATAGAAAATAAAACACACATTTGTAGAGAGAAACTGAGAAAGAAGAAGAAAGAGAGAAAGAATGGAAGAATTCTCATTAACCAAATGAATAATTGATAATTTACACATGATATACTATGTATAACTCAACCAAAGTGCACTAGAGGAGAAGCCAATGCACCATAGTGGTGGTCTAGAGTGATATGTACACACACCAACAATTACAAGAGTAAACTGCCACCTATTCTAGTCTCTTGGGCAGTTACGGGAGTGAGCTGCCACCTAGCTGAGTTAACTAGTCTATCAGTCTTCAGTTAACTGACTGAAGCAGAGTGAAGTGAGGAGGAGATTACGAAATCATGGGTAATGTGCTAGTATAGTGATGATACCAAGGAAAATGCACATTAGTTGGTGATGATCCCATTGTTGCATGGTGATAATCACAATGTAGCATCTAGACTCCACTCAACTGATCAAATTGAAGTGAAAACTAAAGAGAATATTCTCCTTAGAGGAATATTCTTCCTAAAATATAGGAGACTGAATAATGACTAATAAAAAATGAAAAACCTTTGGAAAAATAAATCCTAGGTGTGTGTGAAGTAACTCCAACAACCCCCTTGAACATCACTGTGGTGAAAATAAAGAATGGGTCCTGACAACAAGGCCATGTTAGGTACCCAAATATAAAATATATGCTGAAATAAAGTGAGGAAAGAGGGGAAAACTCATGGAACCCCCCCCCCCCCCCTCATGGTATAATGTATGTAAAAAGAAGAACTGAAAGTTTCTAAGAAACTATGTCCTTCACTCCGAGACGACTTCACAGAGAATGGAAATTGGTGAAGATGTCTACAGTCTGTTATGTTGAAGGACAGAACTATAGGTCAATTATCCCCTTATGTACTAAGTCTCAAATGTAGTGCATGTGGATCTCGATGTGCTTCGTCCACTACCTCTGAATTGGATCTCTGTATAACTTCAGAGTTCTCTAGTTGTCACACCAGATGCCGATCAAAAGATGAAACTAAATTTCCAACTCAGTGAGAAAATGTTCTAGCCACATAGCCTGAATGGTTATGTTAACTACCCCTCTATACTTTTCCTCGGCTGAAGATAGAGCAATAGTAGCCTGCTTCTTTCTCGACCAACTGGTAGGCTCGAAACTAAGACTGAGTGAGTAACCAGATGTGGAATTGCAAACAGTGTTATCACCAGCCCAGTCAGAATCAGTGAACCTGATGAGGTCCAATGTAGAGTCTGTTTCATAATGAATCCCAAAGGTGATGGTTCCATGTACGTATCAAAGGATATGCTTTGAAACTTTTCAATGTAGATCATGTGGCTCCTGCATGAACCTGGAAACTGTGCCAACTGCATAGGAGAGGTCTAGTCTGGAGTGTGTGAGATACAAAAAGCTCCCCACTAGTTGTCTATACAGTGTGCTTTCAACCAGTGGAGTGTCCCCACCATCCTCAAGTTTGACTCCTAATAGGAAAGGAGTTAGGGAAGACTTGCAGTCTGTCATGTGAAATCTCTGAAGGAGATCTCATGCATACTTGGGCTGAGACAGTTTGATTCTTGATACATCTTGATTGATCTCGAGTACAAGGAAGAAGTGTAGTGGACACATATCCATCATCAAGAACCTGTCATGTAGAATCCTTTTTTACTGTAGCAATTGTTGAAGTCGAGCAACCAGTGATTAACAAATCATCAACATACAAAACTAAGAGTAGAAGTGAATCAATCGTCTTGAGCATGTAAACATTCAGGTTTGATTTACAATGTATAAATTTATGTGACAACAAGTAGGAGTCCATCTCGGCATACCATGCCCTGGGAGCCTTCTTGAGCCCATAAAGAGACTTCTTTAGTAGACAATCCAAACATGAATCCTGCATAAATCCCTTGGGTTTCTCCATATAGATCTCCTCAGAGAGATCACTGTGAAAAAATGGATTCTTCACATCCATCTGATGGACTTCCCATCCCTTGGCTTCTGCAATGGAAAGTGCCAATCGTATGGAATCCATCTTTGCTACTCGAGCGAAGGTCTCATCATAGTCAATACCATGTACCTGCTGAAAGACTTTGGCAACTATCCTGGCTATGTATCTACTAATATGTCCATCCCTTGCACTCTTGGTCCTGTAGACTCATATGCATCTGAAAATTTTCCTTCCTGAAGGAAGGGGAACCAGATCCCAAGTCTGGTTCTCGAGGAGCGAGTTGTACTCCTCCTGCATGGCAGATTCCCAAAAGGTATTTCTAGCAGCCTCGCCATAATACTGTGGATATAAAGACTGAACCAAGAAAATATGCCTGGGTGGAAATGGTTCAGTGGAAGTAAGTGTAAGAGGAGGCTCCTCAAAATCAGATCGAGTCCTCCTAGTACCAGTTGGATCCCCAACAAGATCCCCTGCATCTTGAAGAGTAGTTTGAGCCCACTTGGGCCTCGACTTTGGCTCTACATCTGCATCTGCATGCAATGACTCTACATCTGACTGTACTGACTTTGTATCTAGATCATTTGAATCCTCTGAATCAAAAATCTCATTTGAAGAAGAGTAGGCATGTGCATGCTCATCATCTTTGACAGGTGGAAGAACAAAGGTGTCTGCATGTGGCTGTTGAGGTACATGCAAGACACTTTCCTCGAATTGGACAATTCACTCAATGATGAGCCGGTCCGAGGAAATATAAATAAGTCTATATCCCTTCACATTGTTAGGGTATCCAACAAACATACACTCCTTGCTCTATGGATCAAGTGTCCTGGTATTTTCAGAGGAAATCTGGGCCCATGCACATGAACCAAAAATACGAAAGTGGGTCACTTCTAGTTTGAGGCTGCTCCAAGCCTCATAGGGGGTCTTATCCTTGACAGATCTATGGGGAGGTAATTTTTGGATGTAGGTTGCACAATCAAGTGCTTTGGTCCATAGTCTATGTGGAAGTGAATTTGCATGTAGCATGCAAGATGCCATCTCTTTTAGAGATTGATTTTTCCACTCAACAACTTCGTTTTTCTACGGAGTATAGGGAACTGTGTGCTGCATATGAATCCCTGCATCATGAAAAATATTATGGATCTCATGGTTGACATATTGTCCCTCATTATCAGGTCAGAGGACTTTGATTTTCTTTCCTGACTGTGTCTCAACCAGGGCTTTGAAATATTTGAGGTGTTGAAAGACCTCTAATTTTTTCCTAAGAAAGAAAATCCCTGTGAAACGTAAGAAATCATCAACAAAAATGAGCGCGTACCTCGCTTTTCTGATTGATGGATGTGGAAAAGGGCCCATGAGGTCACTATGGATCATATCTAAAGGAGAGGAGGCTCTCTAAGTCTTTCCTTTGTTGAATTTCACTTGAGTTTGTTTTCCAAAAACACATCCCTCACAAATTCCTTTGGAGAATTGGAGTTTTGGTAGACCATCAACCAATACTTGCTTGCTAAGCTGTTTCATATATCTGAAATTTAAATTCCTGAACCTTTTGTGTCATATCCTACTACTTTCATGAACATGGGTAAGCAGTAAAGTAGAATCCAGTTCAATAAATTCAGAAAATGTATACAATCTAGATAGATGATTTACCTCACCGGTAGTAACCCTGGAATTGGTTTGCATGTCATAGATGTCCATTTCATCTAGTGTGAATATGACTTTCTTTCTAGTTCCAGAATTTTTCATTTGATACACGGAGATAAGATTGACAGAAAGTTTAGGAATGTGCAGCACATTCTCGAAGCTTTCATTGGTGAGTTCAATCCTTCCTTTGTCAGTGACCTCGACTGGAGAGTTTTCCCCCATAAGAATAGGAGGACCTTTGCATTCATCCAATGAAGAATAGACTGATTGTGTGGCATCCATGTGATGTGATGCTCCTAAATCTACGATCCAAGCATCGGGAGAGGAGTTGATGGCAATCAAAGCATGGATAGAATTACCTTTCTTGAGATTCTGATATTCTGGCTTCTTCTTCTTGGTAACCTCAAGGATGTGATCTCCAAGGTTATTTTTCTGAAGTATTTGAGTCATTAGATCTATTTTTTTCTGCATACATGCGGATTCTGGATGGAATCCTTTATGGAAGTATGTGCATTTCTCCCCTTTTCACCTTTGGATATAGAGGCATCGGTGAAGGGTTTTGAGTACCCTTCCTTCTTCACATTTGCATGTGCTTTCCTTTTATCTTTATCTTTAGATTTATGATATTTATGACTGCTACCATATTTCAAACTAAGTTCATGCACTTTTGGGCCTTTGATTTTTTCAATAATGGTTATCTTGGTTTGCTCTTATGTCAGAGATTCAATAAATTCCTCAAGAGAAGAAATATTCTAGGTGGATCTAGAGGTGAATTTGACTGAATGGAATGTGGATACGAACACTAATAATTCATGATCAATTTTGGAGAGAATGGTGAGAACCATTTGTTTCTCCTCCTTAGATTTATCAACCCCGCAAGCCTTGAGTTGCAACAGTAAATCCTTAAATTTTGTCAAGAAATCTTGGAGATTGTCGAAGCTTTTTGGATCCAATGTGAGAAATTCCACCTTGAGCATGTGTCCCCTCATATCATCATGTTTTCCAAAGAGGCCTTCCATGGTGGTCCAGGATTCATTGGGGGTTTTAGAGGAAGATATGTGAAAAAGGAGATTAGAAAAAATGAGACTGCAAATTGTTCTGAATGCTTCATCCATTCGATTTAGATACTTGGATTTTTCTATGGCTGATGTTGGTTATTTTTTTGTGTTCATGGTTAACCTATACAATCCTATGATTCTAAGATGCATGATTATCCTCTCCTTCCATGCAAAGTAATTGTAAGGTGTAAGAATGAATTCTTTTTGGAATTCCATTTTTCCGCTGTCTTCAATCTTTGGTACCTGCAAAAATAATTTGGTGTGGATTTTCCCTAGTAGTATGTTGGCTCTGATACCGTGTAAATGTGTTGAACCTACACATAATATATCTAGATAGAAAATAACACACACATTTGCAGAGAGAAATTGAGAAAGAAGAAGCAAGAGAGAAAGAATGGAATAATTCTTATTAACCAAATGAATAATTGATAATTTACACATGATATACTATGTATAACTCAACCAATGTGCAATGGATGAGAAGTCAATGTGCCATAGTGGTGGTCTAGTGTGATATGGACACACACCAACAGTTACGGAAGTAAACTGCCACCTAGTCTAGTCTCTCGGGCAGTTACAGGAGTGAACTGCGACCTAGCTGAGTTAACTAGTCTATCAATCTTCGGTTAACTGATTGAACCAGAGTGAAGTGAGGAGGAGATCAGGGAATCATGGGTAATGCGCTAGTCTGGTGATGACACCAAGGACAATGCGCATTAGCTAGTGATGATCCCAATGTTGCATGGTGATAGTCCCAATGTAGCATCTAGAGTCAACTCAAATGATTAAACTGAAGTGAAAACTGAAGAGAATATTCTACCTAGAGGAATATTCTTCCTAAAATATAAGAGACTAAATAATGACTAATAAACAAGGAAAAACCTTGGGAAAAAGAAATCCTAGGTGTGTGTGAAGTAACTCCAACAAAAAGAAATTAATTAAATAATAAGTTTAGTTGCAACTAGGAGTGGAGAACTTACTATTTGTGGAAAGTGGTTAAGTGGACAAAGTGTCTAAGTCGACAAAGTCGTTAAGTGGACAAAAGTTGATACTTCTAGAGGAAGATACTTGGAGAGTATAAATAAGAGAGCAAGGGTATCCCATTAGCACCTATTGAACATCATTGAATATTTATTTTGTGAAAGGTTATTTGGGCAGGTATTATTGATAAAGAAAAGTGCGACAAAAAAATTATGGTAGGAAAAGTGCGGCAAAAGAATCGCAGCAGAAAAAGTGCGATAGAAAAATTGCGGCAGAAAAGCTGTGGCAGAAAAAGAGCGGTAGAAAAATTGCGGTATCAGATTCACAACAACATAATCGTGACAAAAAAATTGTGGCAAAAGAATGCTACAAGAAGAAAAAGGTATCATTTTCATATGTGTAGTGTTGAATTTATGAATATGGTTGAGGGTTTTCCTTGTAAATTTGTTGGATGCCCTCTTGGAAGTTTAGGGCTTGTTGTAGAGTTGATCTGAGGAAGATCTATTGTAGTTTAGTATTGGTTCATGTTTGAGGGATTTTGGTTGAGGTTTGTTGCTGAAGTTATTGGTACAGATAGAGGTTGTATAACACTGAGGTTATAACACATGTTTTGAGGTACAAACTTATGGTATAGTGTTTGAGGTATATGTTATCAAATTAGATTGGTTGATGAGTATATAGTGACAGATTTGACAAAACAGGTTGTGACAGTGACATATTCAATTTCTACATTTGGAACTTATATTTCAAGGCGGTTGGACGGGGCAAGGATAGGTGGTTGTAGCCATATTTCATTTCTATCCAGATAACATAGGGGGTTGTATCCTCCTTCTGGTTGTAGCCATAGAATTGGGGAGTTAGATTTTCCCTCAGGTTGTAGCCTGAAAATAGGGGGTCGTAATATCCTTCCAGTTGCAACTGGAAAACAAAGGAATTTGGTGCTTCCAATGAATATAATTCTTAAAGACAAATAAGAAAAAGCATTTCATGGTTTTCTCCCACATTGAGTTTCCACGTAAAAAATATTGGTGTACTGTGTATGTGTATGATTGTTCATTTGTTCATGGTTTATTTACTCTGCACTTATTGGATGATAATGTTATATTGATCATAAAGATAAATAACACTTGCATACTATGGTTAAAAGGATTAAAAATATATATTACTGATTCACCCCCCTCTCAGTAATCCAACATCTAGATCGTTGATCCGATCCATTTTCCAACAATCTAAAATGAATCTCGACTATCCATTTTCTTCAACTTCAAAACGGTCGAAAATGAATTATGTTCATTGATCTGCTCAACCTTACTAACTTCGAAAACATTATAAATTTTTAAAATTATCACAACAAATCTAGGCCATTGATCTCAAGATCAAATGTGATCTTGTTCGTTGGTTCACTGAACTCTGCACAATTCTACAACGACCATTAAACCATGAATATCAACATTCCAGGTTGAATTTTAACTTTGCAACTTTGCAAATTGACTCCATTAAACATCTTAGATAGTTCTAAGTCATTTAAACTTGAATTTTTCTTACAAATTTTGGGATTTCTCTCAAATTTTTCACTATTGCCCCAATTCATGACAGAACAAAATCTATAGCAGCAAATTTTACTCAAATTCACATTAGTTTTTGGCCTATACGGGTCCAGTGTTTGAACTAGAAGCTTTGATACCATATTGTAACGTACCCAACCTCCAACTGAGGAACATTACGTGCATAATACACATTAAGATTTAATATTTTCTATTTAATAATTCCATGTAGCTTACCAATTTCAGATCACAAAAAGATTTAACGATTGATTGATACCATATACTAAATGCATATAACAACATAAACAAAACCATGAATGCTATTGTTCAAGAAACAAAAAAATACCCAACATTCATCTAAACCATTTACACAACAGAATAACATAAGAACATAACAAAAACACTTATTTGTTAATAATTAACCAATTGATTGCATATGAAGGATGAACCTCCTAACCACATGCGTTTCTATTTGTTTCCTCTCAATAGCAGGACACCCCCAAGATGAGTATATGATTCCACAAGGAGATTATTCCCTTCCGGTTGTCCACTCTCCACACACACACATCAACCCCAAAGCCTAGGTTCCACTTTATTTCTCACAACCTACACCACCCAAGGAATGGGATCCCCCTGTTGGAATATTCACCAATACTGAGGAGGGGCAGTGAATCGATATTGAGCATTTTTTACCATTTTTAGTAATAACATGTAAATATTAACTTATCAATAATTCCATTCACTTATGATTTCATTTCACATATCATGAACATATAAACATAAATAATATCATTCAACAATGCATCACATCATACACACTGCACAAGAGATTTTTACGTGGAAACCCAAATGGGAGAAAATCACAACATGCTTTTCTTATATCATGTCAAGAATTACATTCATATGAAGCACCAACTTCCAAGATTCTCCATCACGAACTGGAAGGAGGATCCAACTCGAAGGAATCTACAACTCTCTAAATTCTCTAGCTCCACTGGAAGGAGGCTCCAACCCCCTGATTTACAGGCTCCAGCCTGAAGGAAGCTCCAACTCCCTCTATTCTCTAGCTCCAATTGGAAGGACGCTCCAATCCCCTAGTTTATAGGCACCATATTGAAGGAGACTTGAATATCCTACCTTGCACCACCCTACCACCCTAAAATATAAATGGAGACTCAACCTGTCACTAAAACTTCCACTGATAATCATACTATCACTGATAATCAACATGTCACTATCACTGATAATCAACCTATCATTGTCATTGATAATCAACCTATCACTAATAATCAACCTGTCAATGTCATCGATAATCAACCTGTCACTGTCACCGATAATCAACCTGTCGGTGATAATGTCACTAATATTGATACATTATCATCATCAAACCCAGAACCATTCACATAAACCATATGCCAAGTTCACCGAGAAAATCTCTCAAAACATATTCCCAACATCACCAAGATATGCCTCAAACTAGGTACCAAGAATGTGCCAAAATATGCTTCAAACATGTGCCATAATATCCATGATAAACCATAAACCATGTACCAAAGATATGCCTCAAATCATATGCCCAATATCACCAACATATGTCTCTAGCCATGTTCCAAAGACTCTCCAAGATATGCCTCAAGAATATACCATAACATCAAGATATAACCCTCAAAAACACATATAAAGGCATACCTTTAATCATGTAACAACTTGGTGCATAAGATCTTTTCTCATCATACCTTCCTCAACTTCAACATCATCAAACAGGGTCCACTTAGAAACTAGGTCGATATATATTGTCATTGTCATTGTTCTTGTCACTGCTTCTGTCACTATCATTGATACATCATATTGGGTCCACATAAATATCTCGGGTCCACTTGGGTCCACATATAAACCCCAACATCACTTCTTAAATTTATCACAAACACCAATTTGGGATTAGTTTTTGGATTATTCACAAAACCTAACTTTCAACAAGCATAAATATATACCTGTAATGAATCAAGGTATGAAACTTGTACCAAATATTATTTGATATCTTCTCTAAAATTCCTCCAAGTTTCTCTTCTTTATTCATCACTGAAAAGGAGATATAGTGAAAATAGAAGACCTTCATGAATTTTGACCTATTATAGAGGGTGAACTTGTACAACATGCCACATGCTCAATATTTGATATCCAATTCTGAAACTCACACATAGAATACTACATATTGTACTCTTTCCAATTCAATTGGTCTCATAGAATTTGGATCCTCTATGAAGAAGTCATGTATGTTTTACTTGGAACACATGTTTGAGACTAGTTACATGACTAGTCAAAAACTCTATCTTCAATAGAGTGTATCTCCAAAATTAAAACAACCCAAAATATTAGAACACATCATCACAAGACTTCATATTCCGTTAGAATTTTTCCCTTCTTCACTTCATCTTCACTCTGAAATTCACTGCCAAGATTGTGCTAAGAGATCACAATATTGAATGGTGAAAATGAGAGGTTCTTAATGTGTATTTATACTTTTCCAAGTACCTTCTTTACTTGACCTTAGGGAAAACTTGTAACTCCTTTGACCATACTTCGCGGCTTTCATATTTAAGATGGCATAACTTCTCAAATGTGCGAAACCATGTGGCATGCCACCTAACATTGGAAACAACATGACAAGGAATATCAATCTATGGTGGTTTTGTATGCAATTACAATGTCATTCATACTCTTTTTCTCCAATAAACATCAGGCTTCATGGACACATCTTCGACGATTCTTAACCACTTAGCCATATTTCCAAGGCTTCTTGCATACTTCGTGGATTCATGATGATCTAGATTTTGGAGCGGAACGAACTAATTAATAGACTGAATACAATAAACACAGAGATATGAAGAAAAACACAGATATGTAGTGAACAATATCTTCTATTGAATAAATAAAATAGGTTGAAACTATAAAACTGCAAAACTGAAACACTTGCTCGAATGGTGGTAGCTATCTCTAAGAAGAGATGTGGATTCTATGTGCATCCATCTGAGAAGAATGATTACAATGAGACTCCATATGCCTTTTTAATATTACTCATGAATTCCATAACCCTAGACATCCAAAAACCTAACCCTAGGAGATGAAACGCCAAAATTTATGTGGGCCCCTATGGGTAAGTTGGTACCTCAACTTCCCGAGGTCGTAACTTTTGCATACAACCTCTGTTTTAGGTGTGTGATAGCTCGTTAGAAAGGTATTTTAGAGAAATACACATTACGCTATCAAAATCTAACTTCGTCTATAGTTTGACTATGGTGAGCCAAAAAAAAACATTGTTTAGGGCCCCAAAACGACCCTAGAATTACAACAAGATGTGCTGACATGAAAACATACAAAATAATTCAGTTGGATTAGGTGGGAGGCCACCAATATCCACCTTGGAGATGTGTAGGGATTCAAAAATCCCCGGAAGTGTAGAACCCACAATTATAAAAAAGTACAGAAGAACGTGTTAAACAAAAAACTGTCAAGAGGAGCCAGTTGGAATAGGTGGGTGGACACCAATATCCACCTGGATTAGTCCTCCCCCTTTAGGAAGAAATGGTATCCATTTCATTGATTTCACCCATCAAGTGAGGAAACTTCTGTTGAATTTGGTCCCAAGTGAGCCACTTTCCTTGTTGTAGGAGTTGCCTTGCCTTGACAACCCGATAAAGCTAGATCCTTTGTTGGCGAGTTCCCTTGACCTATGTGTCCACGATATAATTTGTGGTTGCATGTTCCATGCAGTCAAGGTTGACCTATGTTGGTGTTAGTTTTTCTATGATCTCTGAAGTGTCCAATAATGGTAGAAAATATGGCCGAATGAGGTCCACATTGAAAACTAGGTGCAATCCAAGGAAGGGTGGAGTGTTGAGCTCAAAAGCATTGCTACCCATAGCTTTGGTGATAGTGTAAGGACCATATAAAAGGTGGAAGAGATTCCGATGGGGCCCTATAATATGCTCCTTCTGCAAATGTAACTAGACTTTGTCTCCAACCTAAAACTGGTACAGTACCATGTGTTGATCATGGCGCTGCTTGTACTTAGCATTGTCTTTCTGTAAAATCTCATGGACTTGTTAGCGAATGTGATGAATCTTCTCAATGAATCTGGTAGATTTTTCAGTCTCAGACTGAGCATGGGAAGATTATGTCTGTGTGGTTACAAGAGGTAGTGCAACATTAATGGGACCCAATGGTTGTAACGCCAGCCCCACCTGAAATGGGCTATGGATGATGGAGCTATGGAGAGCCTTGTTGTAACTATGTTGAACATAGGGGAGACTCTCATCCCATGTACGTGAATGATTAGAGTTGTACATGTGCAGGATGTGCACAATCATCCGATTGACGACCTCTGTTTGGTCGTCTGTTTGGGGGTGGAAAGCAGTGGATTTAGTGAGCTTGGTGTCCAACGGTGACCAGAAACTTAACCAAAATGTGTTGAGGAATCTATTGTCCCAGTCGAAGATGATGGTCTATGGTATCCCAAAATGGACCCACACTCATTCGAAGAAGAGCTTGGCAGTATCTGTCTTTGTGATATTCTTCTTGCAGGCTATGAGGATGGCCATCTTCGAAAACCGATCAACGACCACAAATACACAATCATTGTCTTTCTTGGAGGATGCAAGGCTAGACATGTAATCCATCAAGATGGATTCCAAAGGCTTCTCAGGAGTAGGAAGAGGGGTGTATAATCCTTTCTTATTGATGGATGACTTGGCAATGGCATAGGCAGTGCAAGATCTGATATACTTGTTGACATACCGTCAAAGTTTTGGCTAACAAAACGTTTATGTAGAACGAACACAGTTTTCTCCATGCCAAAATGTCATGCCATCCAACTATAGTGGGATTCCCAAATTAGCTTTGCATGCTCATTTGCAGGAACACAGAGATGACCCAGATGACATAACGATATGTCCTGAATGTGAAAATCGGTGACATTCACGCCTTTACCTAATAGTTTATAGGTGGTGGAAAAGTTCGGATATTGGTGATAAAGTTGGGTCCACTCAAATGCCTCATGTCCATAGGAATGGAGAATAGTAGTGAGTGCAGCCACGGGAGGCCAACTAAGGTTTTCAGTGACATGATTTTTTCTCTTTTTCTTATACTTGATGTTGATATGGAACTGTTGTAGATAGTTGGACCACTACTGATGGAAATCGTTCTACAATTTCTCTTGTGTCTGTATGAACTGCAGAGGCTTGTGATCAATGTGGATGATCGTCTCCTTACCCAGAATGTAATGTTTTCATTGATGAAAGGCTTGTACAATGGAATGAATTTCATTGTCATAGGTGGGGTATTTTCGGACAATATATGTGAGTGTCTCACTATGATATGCCACTAGATGACCATGTTGAGTGAGAACTACACCTACAACATTGTCACATGCATCACTCTCAATCTCGAATGGTTGTTGTAAATTGGGAAAGGAGAGTACTGGAGTTGAGCACAAGAGATGCTTCAGATCATCAAATGTTCATTTTTGTTCCTTCCCCCACATGAAATTTTCCCTTCCACTGCCCTTGGTCACTTGGTTGAGGGCCCATGCAATATGGGAGAATTGCAACACGAACCATCAGTAGAAGTTGACCAGTCCCAAGAAGATCTAAAGCTCAGTTAGTGTGGTCGGGGCTAGTGAGTCATATATGAATTGGATCTTAGTTGGATCAACATGTATCCCATGCTCATCATTAATGTATCCCAAGTCTTTGACCCTGTTCATGCCAAAGGATAATTTTTCCAAGTTGGCATATAGCTTGTGTTGTCACAGAGTGCTCAAAACCTATTGAATATGTCACATGTGCTCCTCCTAAGTTCTATTGAAGATGAGGATGTCATCCAAATATACCACCACAAAAGAGTTGGTGAAGAGTCTCAATACATCATCCATCAACCTCATGAAAGTGGTTGGTGCATTTTTTAAGCCAAAGGGCATGACCAACCATTCAAAGAGACCTTTTTTAGATTTGAAAGTTATCTTCCATACATCAGTTAGTTCGATGGGAACCTAGTGGTAGCCAGATTTTAGTTCAATCTTGCTGAAGAACCTTTCCCCCTTGAGTTGGTCAAGAAGGTCATCAATACTAGGAATTGGGTGGAAGTTCTTGACTGTGATTTTGTTTAGTGATCTGTAATCAATGCAGATTCATTAGGTCCCATCCTTCCTCTACACTAGTACAATCGGGCTTCCGTAAGGGGAGGAGTTGGGTCTAATCTTCCCCTTTTGAAGAATCTCTTGGATCTAACGCTTGATTTCATCATTTTCCATTAGTGAGCAACGATAGACTGGTCCATTAGGAAGAGGTGCACCGGGGGTTAGATCAATTGGATGCTTGACTTGGTAGTGCATCGGTACCCCTATGGGTGAGGAGAAGATGTCTCTGTACTCTTCCACGATCCCATCCACTTTCTTCTGCTGCAAAGAGAGGCTCTATGTAGAGGCCACATATGTGGTGGTGATATTCTGCTTACTGTGAGCATGGATCACAAAGAAGATGAACTTCCCTATCTGTGAAATGACCTTATTGCATTTCTTAGTGGAGATTAAATAAATAGCGGTAGGTGGTGCTACCTCTGGTATCCTATACAATTCTCTACCCAAAGTAATAATAACATTGCAGAGTCTAGACTCATACACAACATGATGCTTCCAAAAATATGGTTGTCCTAAAAGAACATCACAAAATTTAAGGGGAGAAATATCACACAATACCTCATCTTTGAAAGGATTGATGTCGTAGGGCAGACGACATTGTTGGCTGACATTAAGATCTCTTCCTTGGTGAAGCCAGTCAATGGTGTAGGGTTGCAGGTGCGGCGTCATCGACAGGTCCAATTGCTTGACGATATCTACTGAGATCCTGTTCTTATGACTTCTAATATCGACAATGAAGTTGAGCAGAGCCCCGTTTACCCACATCTATGAGTGAAAGAGGCGTTCCCCTTCCTCTGTCTCTTCTGGTTCGCTTGGCTGGAATTTGGTGGCAGAGACAGTGGCATTGGGTTCAACATCGATGATCTACTTCCCTACTTATGGATTTTATTCAGAGTCAGAATCGAACTCAGACTCGGACGCCTTCAGCTCAGCCATGAGTGACTACTTGGAGCGGCATTCTTCATTGTTGTGACAAGGGATTTTGTGGTATTCACACCATTTTCCTGTGTCCTTCTTCATCTTTTCATTTCCCTTGTTGTGTTGCAACTTGGACTGGTTTTCTTGAGAGTGGCCATATTTTCTCTGTCCCTTTCTATGTGCTTTGGGGCTGCCTTTTCCCTGCTTCGACTATGAGGAGTTTGCATATTCAAACTCTCACCTCTTCTACTTAAATTTCTGCTCGATATTGACAACATATCTATAAGTCATACCCAAGGAAGCAATGTAAAAAAAAATCCATTTCTATTTGAATGTATCTATGCAAACATCCACAGTATTTGAGCACTAGATGTTGCTCAGAGTCTTTCATACCCAATTTGGTGCGCAGGGTATGGAAAATATTGGTGTAATATGGTACTCTCTAGTCCCTTTCTTGATGCAGGGTGGTCCATATGGTGTATTGGTCATCGTAGCTTCCAACGGGGTAGTACTATTCTTTAATGGCATCCCGGAAGGAATCCCATGTAGGGGAAACCATAAATATTGAATATTCCTCTATGGCCCTTTCTTCGAGTAAGTATCCCACCAGTCCTTAACATGGAGGATGACCTTGAAGAGTGCAAAAGTAATATTTTCCCTATCAAAAAAATTGTGGACCGAAAAATAACCTTCGAGCATATTCAACATTTCATCTACAACATCTGCATCTATTATTCCTTCAAATAATGGAATATCAAAATTCATCTGTAACTTTAAGGGAGTTGCATGGCCACTTGATGAAGATACTTCTCCTGTGGGCAACCGTCGAAGTATCTGCACAATTTTTTCCATCATTTTGTTCCTTTGTCGTGCGAGGGCTTCCTCGAGAAACATTTTAAAAGGATATCTTGCTCCATCATATTTATTTTCATACCCCATGGGTTTTTTTTATGCTCGACGCGACCAATCTTGCAACGGATTGATTGGTTAGTGTCCCAACTTATTATACCTAGATCTTGTCCAAGACATGCACGAAGAAAAATAAATGAAGAGCATACCTCTCTGATACAACTGATCCATATTTAGGAGCAGAATGAAATGATTAATAGACTGAATAAAATAAACACATATATATGAAGAACAATACATATATCTAGTGAGCAATATCTTCTATTGAATAAATAAAATAGGATGAAACTGTAAAACTGCAGAATTGAAACACTTTCTCAAATGGTGGTAGCTATATTTGAGAAGATATGTGGCTGATACACACATCCATCTGAGAAGAATGATTACTATGAGGCTCAAGATGCCTTTTTAATATTACTCATGAATTCCAAAACCCTAGAAATCCAAAAACCTAACCCTAGAAGATGAAATGCCAAAATTTATGGGTAAGTTGGTACCTCAACTTCCTGGGGTCGTAACTTTTGCATACGACCTTTGTTTTAGGTGTGTGATAGCCCCTTGGAAAGGTATTTTAGAGAAATACACATTAAACCATAAAACTCTAACTTCCTCTACAGTTTGACAATGGCGAGCCAAAAAAACACTGTTTAGAGCCCCAAAATGGCCCTGGAAGTACAACAAGATGTGATGACATGAAAACATAAAAAATAAGCCAATTGGATTAGGTGGGAGGCCACCAGTATCCACCTGGGATATGTGTAGGGCTTTAGACAACCCTAGAAGTGTAGAACCCACAATTACAAAGAAGTACAAAATAACATGCTCAACAAAAAACTGTCAAGAGGAGATAGTTGGAATAGGTGGGTGGCCACCAATATCCACTTGGATCACATGACCACTTAACAACTTAGCCATATTTCCAGGGATTCTTGTATACTTCTTCAAAGAGTCTTCCCATGAGGGCCATGCTTAAATCTACGCTCAAATGGTGGTAGTTATCTTTGAGAAGAGATGTGGTTGATACACACATCCGTCTGAGAAGAACGATTACTATGAGGCTCAAGAGGCCTTTTTAATATTACTCATGAATTCCAAAACCCTAGAAATCCAAAAACCTAACCCTAGAATATGAAATGCCAAAATTTATGTGGGCCCCTATGGGTAAGTTGGTACCTCAACTTCCCGGGGTTGTAACTTTTGTGTACGACCTTTGTTTTAGGTGTGTGATAGCTCGTTGGAAAGGTATTTTAGAGAAATACACATTAAACCATCAAATTCTAAGTTTCTCTACATTTTGACTATGTCGAGCCAAAAAATCACTGTTTAGTGCCCCAAAATGGCTCTGGAAGTACAACAAGATGTGTTGACATGAAAACATATAAAATACGCCAATTGGATTAGGTGGGAGGCCACCAGTATCCACATGGGATATGTGTAGGGCTTTAGACAACCCTGGAAGTGTAGAACCCACAATTACAAAGAATTACAAAATAACATGCTCAACAAAAAACTGTCAAGAGGAGACAGTTGGAATAGGTGGGTGGCCACCAATATCCACCTGGATCACATGACCACTTAACAACTTAGCCATATTTCCAGGGATTCTTGTATACTTCTTCAAAGATTCTTCCCATGAGGGCCATGCTTAAATCTACGCCATAAGGGGACCACTTTGGAGACTTCTTCAATACACCCATTACCTCTAGAGGCTTCCATACTTCTTCTAGGGTTGACACCACCCATTACTTCTAGGGGATTCTAGGGCTTCTAGAATTCTTCTAGGGTTGACATCAATGACAACCAACTTTCCGACAATATCCCCCATTTTCATTGATGGCAACACTCATACTCCCCTTTGATCATTGCTCCTCTTATCTTCATGCGCTCTGATTTTTCTTTCCCCCTTTGACATCAATGGAAAAGGGTAATTTCCTGTGAAAATACACCCTTATTTCAACAATATATCTCCCCCTGTCTTCATGCTTATGATATTTATCTCTTTCTTTTTTTCTTTCTCTCCCCATTTGACATTAAGGATAACTCCTTCTGACGATTTCTCCCCCCCTATCCTCTTCTACAAGATGTCGTGTAGATCAATGTGAGGATTCTTGTATATGTATTATTACCTCTCTTTCAGTGCTCATTGTACATTGGTGCTTCCTTCTAGTAATCCATTAATGTATATTAAAATCATTCATGTCAATTCTCCTTCATCACTTGACTTCAATTCTACATGGATCATCATGTCTTCACTGAGCTAACATCAATGACAGAATCATTCAAAAAAATTCCCTTGACAGTATAAATCCTCCTGGCGGTTTATCTCCCCCTATCTTGTTGTTCCTCTTACGGTTTGTTGTCCCATGACTAGCTGATTCCACCTATTAATATGCTTCACTTCTGAGTCATACACTTTATTGAACATTCCTCTTGATGAAAATGCCAACAAGTATTTGTACAATTTCTCTTGAGCTTATGCTTTCATCCACGGTCAAGTATTGTCTTCTAGACCTGCCAAATATATCATGAATTCATCTCTATCCATATTTCATAACAACTTTCCATGACTCTGCGATGCAACTGCACATATTGTTGACTAATCTTACACTTCATTGTTTTGAGAGCTTCTTTGAATATACTGCAATTGATCACTGCATATTCCTACTTTTCAAGTTGAATCAAATGTGTCTACTAGTCTTCTATAAATTCAAATAAAACTCTGCAAGTTTTCACGGGGATGAAATATGCTTCTTAATAAACCAATCTATCATGAGACATTTTTCACCTCTGTCATCAAACCATTCTGAGTCTTCCTTCCCAAAATATGCAAACACTTTAGACTGCCTAAAAGATAGTTCTCCAATTTGTAATAGCTACTGCTCAGACTCCCCCTCTTCAATATTCACATTATTGGGAGTCTCCAACCCAGATGGATTAGAACAATATATAAGAATTATCTATTGTAGGATCATCATTATGAATTATGACTTCTTCCTCTTTACTTGTAGATTCATCACGATCTTGCAACTTTGTAAATCCTGTGAGTATGATCTCTAGGATTTTTTCATTCACCTGTTCTTCATGTTTTTCTTTCCTTCTCCAAAATTTTCTTGTACATGATATCAATGTTTTCTTTCATGGAAGTATCCATCATTCCTCTACAATCACAAGATATGTGTCCATAGTTGCGGCATTTGTAACATTCAATATTGTATGGAGCCACATAAACATTTATTTCTTGAACATTTCTTCCATAAGCTCTGCAATTTACAACTTTATGTCCAAAGTTATTACAAGTAAAACAATAACCATAAAATAAACTTTGATATCTGGAAGTAAATGATATTCTTTATGATGTAGTCCTTCTGAATTCATGCCTTAGTTGATATTCTCGTCTATTGTTTCCCTCACAATGATTGAAGCTTCTTTTATACCTGGAAGTAAAAGATCTTCTTGGATATACATCTCTTATGTAATCTTCTTCTTGAGTCTCCTCCATTTCTAGAATTTTATCCTTTTAGGGCTTGCATTCTTCCTTATTGATAGGGCCTTTGATGACTTCTTCATAAATCTTAAACTTATCTTCATTATTTCTTCCCAATAACCTGTAACATTTCTCTTCAACTTTGTTTATTGGATGTGTGGAGCTTCCTCTCTCTTCAATGTTCTTTCTAAGTTTGACAACTTAAACCCCTAATGTGATGACTTCTTATTCAAGATTCTCGCAATATTCTTCTTTCTTCATCATATAGATATTCATTATTTCTTCCGTTCTCTTGGCTTCTTCAAGTTTGGTTTTCAAGGAGATGATTTCTTCTTCAAGTTTTCTTTCTTGTTGCTGAATTTTGCTTCAATCTTGTTTAAGTTCTCAGATATTTCCTTAAGATGACTTGTCAAAATTTCTTCTCTCTATGCTTCCTTTCTTAGTGACTATTTTAGGTTCCAAATACTTATTTTCTTCCAACTAATTTTTTAGTGTTTCTTCAATCACTTTGGATTCTTCCAACTGATACTTTAGATTTATAATAATATGTTGGACTTATTCAGAATTTTTGTTCGTATTATGAGAACCCTCCTTTAGCTTGATCAATTCTTCCTTGGGAGACTTGTTTTTCTTCCTTTCTCTTTTTACCTCACTTAAGGAATTGATTAGTTCTACTTCAAGATCTACTTCACCTTCTTCTTCTTCTTTTGAACCTGTCTGACATGATGATATTATTTCTTATTGTTCTATCTCAACATATTTTTTTTATCTTGATCAACATGTTTTGGCTCTGTGATAAAAGGATATTCCTTAAAGTAGATATTATGTAGATTATCCCAAA
Organism: Picea engelmannii; assembly: GCA_009831015.1. NCBI lineage: Eukaryota > Viridiplantae > Streptophyta > Pinopsida > Pinales > Pinaceae > Picea > Picea engelmannii. Next base: position 220,759 of record ML793843.1, read on the forward strand.
TCTCTTTGGCCGATGAACATTGTCCCACTTTAAATTTGACTAAAACATGCAATCCATCTAGGATGGTATCCATTGCTATTGTATTGTTCCTTTTTAATTCCTTCTTGGTTGCAATATTCAGAGGTTTCTTTGAAGTGGTGTATCATGTAACAACTGATTTCCAAACATAAAATCCATGCTCCTATAAAACACTTTCATCTTGTGGCTCCAAAAGGAATAGTTATGACCATCAAACACCGACATTCCGTTATATGTGCACTCCATGATCTACCTTCCTGTGGTTAGATTTTTTCTGAAGGACCTTCTCTGATACCAATTGTTGGAATATTCACCAATACTGAGAGGGGGTTGAATCAATATTGAGCACTTTTTACCATTTTTAATCACAACATGTAAATATTACCTTATCAATAATTTCATTTCACATATCATGAACATATAAACATAAATAGTTGTTGG
>ML793844.1:0-31750 GCA_009831015.1 Picea engelmannii
CAACAAAAATGATCGTTGCGGGCGCATCTTGCCAATTGTATGCACAACGTTTCTCCTTTTCCACCCGTGCACGAATACTCAATAGCTCGGCTTCTGCGTTTTTCTTTGACAGACGGAAATCTACCAATCGGCGTTGATGCATATAATTGGAACCCCGAATTCGAGCCTTCGGACTTTGGGGGAAGGGAGGAGTGGCTATTAAAATTCCTCCGGTGGTCAAAATCCCGAAGTGGAGCGTGGTTAAACTTGGCACAGGTTGGAAGTTCTGAAGTACCCAACAGGCATCAATCTGGCGATGATGTGGACGATCAGGTGATCTTTAATAATTTCTTCTGGAATCTCAGGTTCTGAAAAGTGTATCCTGGAATCACCCATGTTTGCATATGTAGTCGATCTAGCCGATTCTTTTCAGCGATGAATGTTCGTCCAAAAATCCATAAGACCAGCATGGTTGCGTTGTTGATAGGCCACAACATCCAAATATACCATTTGGAAGAGTACGACATTGTAAAAAATGAAGAAAAACAGAAACGCAAATGAAAAACCGACAACAGGTTTGTTAAATGTGTCAGGCATATGAAATCAACGCTCTCTTTTCGCCATTCATATGAAGCTTCATAGAGATTAGTATCATAAGATTTTTTTACTGTTCCATATAGATAATCATAGATTGGCATGAAAAGACTGAAGCTAGTGTGCACTTGAGAATGATGAAGAGAGTGAAATGAGGGTGTGTACATGAAGTTGCAGTGGCCCCTCTCGGGGAGAAACACGAAGTTGCGGTGGCCCATATTATTCATTAAATCGAACCATAAATGATAGCCAAACAGAACACCAATGGAAACAGTATTGGTGATAGCCCGAGCTAGTTGAGACATGGAGAAGATTGTTGCATACAATACATGTTCTGCAAACGGATGCACCACAGATGCAGTTGGTTCTATTACAAAGGAAGAGTGGTGATGCAAATGGTGCAGGCTATACAGAAAATGATGATGTACTGCTCTACGTGTCCAGTAATATATAAATTCGACTAGCCCGGCGTGAACCAAAATTGTCACAATAAGACCATTCATATTCCACAGAGGGATATTGGAATCTTTTGGAATGAAGGCATGACCTAGGAAAAGAAACAGGGCATAAAAGAGAATACAGTCGTCCATGTAATTGTTTCCCTATGAATACTGGCATTTTGGAGGCATTCACTCTTCAAAACAAACACATGTGTGCTTTGTGGCAGTCGATTTTATGGCTTTGATGGTCTGGCTCGTAAATATAGGGCTTCCTTTCTTAATTCTGGCAATGGCACCTGTTTTACTCAGCGTTGTTGATGTTCGGACAGATGGTGCATGGCTTTGGTCCTCCCGTGGATTCTCTCCTTGAAGTCTTGTGTGAGTTGTCTTGTGACTTGGCATGTGTGGCTTACATTGGATAGTTTTGAGATTGGACATGGAGGGTAGTCGACCCAATAATTTTTATAAAAGAGTATTGGTGCAAATGTTTGGCTAAACGATTTTTTTTTTTTTTTTACCCAACTTTAAAATAAAATAAAATGTTAATTTAAAATTATATAAAATAATTAAAAAAAAAAAAAATTGTAGTTTGGTTTTATCATTTGATACTTTTAGACTTATTTCAACAATCAAGGAATTGCAAACTAAGATCAATAGGAGATCTTGGGAAACTTTAAATCTTTGAGATTTTGGTCGATTGTGATGCAAAGATTTGAGATTTTGACGGTAAAGAAGCTCGATGAAAATGGCGATAGGTTTAGAGGTTTTATTGCAGCGGAAAGGTTTGCGCCAAATGACGCAAGGATTTAACGGTTAAAAAATCTTACGCCAGGCGAAAAGGTTATAAAACTAGCTGGCGCAACTGACATAAATTTTGGCAAGAGACACTAAGTTTAGAAATTTTCAATATTTGTTCCAACACTTGAGATCTACTTGCAGATACTCATGAAAAGCATGTTCCCTTGTTCCAAAAGAGACCATATTATTTGACATCTCTCAAGCTTTTGTTATTAATTCCATTCTTTTGTTTATATTATTTTCCACATAGCCTCGGGCCGATGTGAGAAGGCTTGTTGATCCTTTTAACTCTGTCGCAGGTGCGGTGGGCCCAACCATTGCCAAAGGAGTAGAAAATAGTGGAAGAGCCATTAGAGTTTCCTCCAATTCTTTGATTCGCTCCTTTAACATGACGTTTTCCATTTCAAGGCCGTTGATAGAGTTGTCTAGAGCATCTCCAGTAGCTCGGTGTCTCTCGAAAATCTTGGAAGGGTGCACGTTGCGTAGGTTGATCTCTGAACGAGATTTCCCTTTCTTATTATTTGCATCTATCTTTTCAATAATCCTTTTTTTGGATTCGTTGTCCAAAAAAGCGCTTTGAAATGCAAAAGACTCTTATTTGTCCAATGTATCTATGAAAATTATTTCCATCCCATGATTGTGTGGAGCAGTGCTCTCTAGCTGGTCATCGTCGGGGATCATTTTGTCAATGTCAATCTCTAGTTCCAAATATTTGAGGGAGAGATCATGGATATCAATTTCTCCCCTCGGTCCCTCTTGTTCTTGGACTATTGTTTTCTTCTTTTTGCTCGCGGGAAGTTTGTGACAACTTTCTATTTTGTCGGAGGGAGGGTTCTTATCTCCTCCTCCGCCTGAAGAACTATGTGTGACTTTGTTACTTGGGTAGGCCATTGGAATACTGCTCTGAGATGTTGTGGTCTTGGGTGTGGCAGTCGAGAATTGGGCACTTTTTTTATCCGGTCCTTTTCATTTCTGCTTATGTGAATCATTGATATTGGAACTGAGTTCATTCAGGATAGCGTCAATGAAAGAACTGTTGAAGTGGTTCCTGACCATGAAATCCCCGACTTTCCAAGGCAGAGAGATGAATTGACTATTTATTTTTTCAAGGGAAAAATGCAACCAGTAGATGTATTTTTTTGTTATTACAACAAAAAACATTGTACCAGATATGTGACATGGAAGGAAGCAAGGATTTTGTTTAGACCTGAAAATCCTTATAAAACTATAGTTCTCCATTTCTTCTAGTGTGCCCTTCCTATCCAAGAAGATTGTCAGCTGGCCAGACAATCGGGGAAAATACTTTCCAAATATCAATGCTTTAAAAAATGAAACAAAATCATTAAAGACTTTATAAAAATGTTTGCAAGCATCGTGTCTCCATAATATCTGGTATGAGAATGTTACTGGGTCAAATTCACAGTTCAACTTCTTACACATAGATAGTCCAAGGAATGGATAGCAATTCGCCACAGCGAAAATTAAGTAAGATGACATAAATAATTTCTTTTGCCTTCTGTATTGCAATAACTGGGAAGAGATTTCAATGGAAATCAACTTGTTGCAATTGAAGATGGCGTTTTCCTTGACCGTAAAATATAAAATATACAAAATCATCCGAGAGATGTTGGTTTCACTTTATTGTATTGTTATGCTCGTTAAAAGCCATGCAATTTTCCGAAAAAGGTTTTTAAATGCAATAACTTCTAATATGGCCATGTCCTAGGGAGCAGCCTCTGGGTTCTGTAAGAACTTCGACAAGAGGTCCAATTCATTACCATGCTTCTTTAATAAATGTTTGCAATTCTCTCCCTTGAAAGTAGGCGTTGGGTTGGGAAGCATTAACATCTTTCGAAGTATTTGATGTGATAGGGAGACTTGAGAATGGTTGCCCATATGGATAATCCGTTGGTTCGGAATATAGTTCTCGACGCAACACATGACCAACTCCTTAAAGTAAAAAAAATTGGGGACACAATCGACCACTGCAATTCCAGATGTCGAGATAACTTTCTTCTGGGCAGAAGAGGATGAGTAGTAGTCATAATCTATGGACCACTGAAAACTCTATTCCTCGTGCCCAAAATATTCAAGGTATATCCACAGAAATGTTGTCGAGTTGCATCCATAAGGTGATGATAATGTTCCTTTGTTCCTCATAGTATTTAAAATGGATGCTGCAACATCATAATATAATCTATGGTAAATCTTGGTTCAATGTGTTTTAATGGGAGATGTCCTCGATCTTTTCTCCTTTTAATGCCAATATTTTCAATCTGTCTCGTGAGTTGTGACTAATAAAGGCATAATTAATGTGCATTTGGAAGCATGCAAAGTTGGCGTGGATGGACGGCAGCGAAAACTGCTTCAAAACTTTTCTGCACCTAGAAGCCCAGGAACCCACGAATCTGTGAGAACATGAGCTAAACAATCCACTAAGTATGGAAAGGTGGGGTACAATTCCTTCAAAAAGTTAAAGTAAATAACATTTTTTTCAAGTTGAAGATACGCACACAAAAAACAATATCATATGCCATAATATTGACCTCTACCAATTTGATAATAGGGAGGTTTAGTTGATGGATCCAAATATGGCTTACTTCAGGTGACTGGGGTGCATGTGGGGTGCCTGTGAAAAAATATAATGTTCTGATGAAGATTTATTTATATTGCTACATGTGGATGTAATTGTATGATAGTATTTATAATGAACACTGGAGGATAATATTTATTTTTAATGGGAGATGTCATCCAACTTTTCACTCATTAATGCCAATCTTTTCAAAGATAATAAAAGCGCAATAAATTTGCATTGGGAAAGTGTGCGAAGATGGCAGAGAAATCGAGAAAGTATGGAAAGGAGGAGAAAACATTGTCAGATATGTAATATACCTAGATCTTGACAAAATCAGGTTCAAGCTAGAAGATAATTTGTTTATATTTACTTAAACAATTTTTATATTATTTTATTTTATTAGTATTCTTTGTGGCCCAAATGCAAATTATGTTCAAATTGGAAGGGTGGAGCAACATTTTCATATGCAAGCATACTCTCAAATATGCGAACCTGTAATATATGCACAATACTAAAGAGGGGCATCATGTCAACACCTTTGTAGATGATAGTGGGCCAACACAATATTGTATTCTTGCTATGATGATGCCTTAAAAAAACTAAAATAACCAACATTTCTTTTGCGAATTCAAGATTGAAATAAAGAAACTGATCAGATTCCATAATATTCTCCCATTAATTCATTTTAATGGGATATGTCCTCGAGATTTTCTCTTATTAATGCCAATTGTTTCGAACAACTGTGGTGAGATGTCATTATTAAAATCATAATTAATGTGCATTGGGAAGGGGTGAAGGTGGCAGGGATGGAGGGGAGTGAAAAATGCTTTGGTACTTTTTTGAACCTGGGAGTCCATGGTTGAATTGTAGATCACCCAAGTTTTGGATGCAAGATGTATACTCTGAACACGGGGCATGAGAGTTAGATAACGCCTACCCGGGAACCCACGGCCATAAAATTGGCTAAGTAAGGAAATGAAAGAGGTCAGTCGGACTCATGATGTCAAGATATAGATGGATATAGAATTTGTGAGTTTGCCACCTGGGAACCCGCTATCGTAGAAATGCCACTAAGTATAGAAGAGAAAAAAAAGAAAGGGAGTGAATAACTTTATGCTTGACACAAGAACACTTTGTCTGATAATTGTCAAGCGATAGAAACACATTGACTATGGGGCATGAGAGTTCCATAGGGCCTAGTTAGGAACCAACGGGCATAAAATTGGCTAAGTATGGAAATGAACAACAGTCAGTCGAACTTGTGATGTGAAGATATAGAAGATATAGAATTTCTGAGTCCGCAACCCCAGGAACCCACAAGCATAGACATGCGACTATGTATAGAAGAAGAAATGGATAATAGAGGGGAAGAAGAAAAGGGGAAAAGTGGAAAGTATAGAAGAGAAACAAAAGGGAGTAAATAACTTTATGCATCACAGAAAAACGGAGGAAGTCACACAGATTTATCCTAGGGAGAGTGAGGCTTGTGAGTTCGAGGAGTCTGGGGTCGAATTGTAGATAACCAAAGTTTTGGGTGCAAGATTTATGTCCGAACACAGGGCATGGGAGTTCGATAATGCCTTCGGGGGAACCTATGGTCGTAAAATTGGCTAAGTGTGGAAATGAACCGCGGTCGGTCAGACGCGTGATGTGAAGATATAGACGTATGTAGAATTTCTCACTTCTCTACCCTGAGAACCCGGGAGATTAAATATGAGACTAAGCATAGAACCAAAAACGGATAATACAGGGAAAGAAGAAAAGGGAAGAATAGGTAAGTATAGAATAGAAAAAATAAAGGGAGAAAAGAATTGTATTCATCACACAAGAACACTTATTCTGATAATTATCAAGCTATAGAAACACATCAATTATGGGAAAAATATTTTCATCCATGGAATATAACTGGATCTCAACAGACCCTGGTTGGATAAAAGAGATGTTTTTATATCTATCTCAACAAGAAATAGACAAAATATACGACTTGGCACATTTATATGAAAGCATTCAGACAGAGTCATCATAGGTAGAGTGAGGCCTGGGGATTCGAGTCTAGGGTCGAATTGTAGATGACCGAAGTTTCGAGTGAAATATGTATACTGTGAGCACAGGGCATGAGAGTTCAATGGCCCCTACGTAGGAACCCGGAGCCATAAAATCCGCCAAGTATGAAAACGAATGGCGGTCAGTCGGACTCATGATTTAAAGATATAGATGGATATGTAATTTGTCACTTCGTCGTCCCAGGAACCCGCGAGCATAGACATGGGACTAAGGATAGAACCAAAAGTGGATAATAGAGGGGAAAAGGAAAAGGGAGAACAGATAAGTATAGAAGAGGAAAAGTAAAGGGATCAAAGAATTGTATGCCTCATAGAGAAACACTTAGTGTGATAATTATCAAGCGATAGAAACACATCAACTATGGGAAAAACATATAGTTGGACAAATTGGACAACGTATGCAGATCAGAGTTTTTTGTAACCATACCTCTTAGTATCAGGCATACACATTGTATTTGCTGGGGAACATTGCACTCCAGCTTTTTCAGATGTGGCACATAAGGCTCCATCCTTGTGCCCAATTATTGTGTTCTTGTTTCAATGTAGCAATACAAAGAATACAATGGACATGAAAGAAAGTTGCTACGTAGGAACACATGAAAAAAAAGATGGAGTACAAATTTATTTATTTCAAGATAGCAACACAGAAAAAAAATTGACATGAATACAAGTTAATATGCAGGAAGATATGGAGTATCCAAGGAAACAAAAAACAAAGTTACAAACCAGTGCAACAAATATAGACAAAGTAAATGAAAAACAATTGGATATGGAACACGGGTAGAAATATGCACCTTTGCATGGACTTTTCTACATTTCTGGTTAAGATTTCTTTGTCTTGTCCAGTTTTCCTGTTTGTTTCTATGAAAAAAAGTACAAAACAAAATGAAAATAAACATAAGTTGACATGTAAATAAAAAAGCAAGGAATTTGTACATAGAGTAAATAAAATAAAATAAAAAGAATAGAGCAATAGATAGTGTTAGAAGAATGTATCATTGTTTTTTTTTCGTTCATCCATGTTTGTGTATATATAAAAATTTGTGTAAAAACATTTTGTGCCCAAAATCAATTACAAAGCATGGAAAACTAAGAAGTTGGATAGCTTGGTTTTCTACAGCAAGATAAACAGATATGCTTTGAAACATATAAATATGATTTTGCAATATGTTTGATGTATATTTCATAATTCAAGTGCAATACCAATTGTATCGTGATCAGACCAATATGTGTACAAACGTGATCAGACCAATATGTGTACAAACTAGGGAAAACTAAGAAGTTGGATAACTTGGTTTTCTACAACAAGCTAGACAGATATGCTTTGAAACATAGAAATATGATTTTGCAATATGTTTGATGTATATCTCATAATTCAAGTTCAATACCAATTGTATCATGATCAGACCAGTATGTGTCTAAGATAAAGACGTTGTATTGAGAAATGGGGACATTCGACCATACATGGTCAATAAGTGCATTTTGCACATGGCTTGTGTTGTTCAAAAGACAACGGAGACTGTATTTGCACATGTAGTTTTCCAATTCTTTTGTTCTAGCATTATTTTGTAGCATGTCAATATTGAAGTCTCCTATAATGACAATGGTTTGGTTCAGATGAATATGGTATAATGCATTGGAAAGAACATTTAGTACGTTGGAGAATGTTGCATGGGGAGCAACATAGAGATTCAGTATTGCAATTTCTTATCCATGGAAAAATACTTTTGCAAGCACCACCTCAACATTGGTTTCTTTTGCAAGCACCATCACCCTATGTGTATTCTAACTCAATATGCAATTGTGATTTGGAAATTTCTTGTTTTGCATGCATAATTCCATGTATGTTTCCTGTAAGCACAAAATATTGGATTGCATTGTGTCATAGTCATTGATTATATCATCCATGTGTGCATGTAAGTTGTGCATGTTAAGTGAGAGAATTGATACAGATGAGTTTGTTTTTATGGATTGGTAATCATACTACAAATGCCACTTTGTGGTAGTTCTGAGGCATTGCATCTCAATATCAACTTTGTGTTTGACTTTGAAGTTATCCTTTGAATTGGTATCAGCATATGTTTCATTCTCTAATTCATCACTTGTATCAAATTCACTAGAAGTTTAGAGAGTTTGTACAGAGTTGTCATCCCCTTCTCCAAGAACATTGTTCCAGTTCTCATTTATACAAATGGTATGTGCCTTGTACAGGGCCCTAGAACATAATTATTTTAATGCTTTCATGACAACATGCACAGGCACTTTACCTGTCTTATATGTGTTCTTGTATTGCAAGCGTCTTTTGAGAGCCACAACAATTTTCATTGTATCGCTAATGAATTTTGGCAAGGTTTTTTGCACAACATCTAGTTGGACATGCACATTAATAATTGATCCTGTGAATCCCATTCGAGGTCATTTATAGCCCCAGGGTCTAATTTGTGCAAATGCAGTTCTCAGAGACACAATTCTCTCTTCAAGTTCTGTAAGTGCACTTACATTTGGTAGTGGTGTATTACATCTTATTTGCTCGGGCATTGCAAACTGTGGCAGTTTTCTATTTTCAAGTGACCATTTGCATGGAAGACAAATTTTTCCACTGGAAAATGTTTTATCACTTAGTGTCAAGAAGAAGTATTATGAATCCAAATCAGGCATGAAAGACTTAGTGTTTTTTGTGAAATTCAATTGATCGAAAATTGCACATGAAATGGAAGGAGTGTCTTTGATTTGTTTCATATAGGCCTGTCTTACATATTTCTTCCATAGGGAAGTATGCGTAGAAAGTGTTTGTTGGTTTTCATTGGTAGCAGTGCATGGTGTTGGTTCTAGCCCACGAAATGTGATTTTTTCCTCTCAGACAGTGCCATGGCCATTGTGGGATATGTGACCCTACATGTTTCTATTATGTTGTGAATGAACAATTTTTTTTAGGTTGTGATATGTCAGTTTCTGTCTAGAAGGAAGCGTAGTAATGTATTTTTTTCTCTCACGTATGACCCTTTTCAAGTTGTGATAACTTATTGTACGTTTTTTGTTCAAGGCTAGGATGACCTCATGGCAACTAGGATGAGTTCCATTTTGATTAAATAGCATGAGACGCTTATGCAGATTCGATGTGGTTTGGCTAGAATTGACACTGGACCCTGAACCTGTAGTATTTCCTATACCACCAATGTACTTTTCTCTCTCACGTATGACCTTTTTCAAGTTGTGATAACTTAGTCTACATTTTTTTTCTAAGACATGTATGGCCTCATCACAACTTAGACAAGTTTCATGTATGACCTTTTTCAAGTTGTGATAAGTTATTCGACGTTTTTTGTTTAAGCCTTGTATGGCCTCATCACAATTGGGAGGAGTTTCATTCTCATTAAATAGCATGCTACGCGTATGAAGATTCGACGTGGTTTGGGTGGCATGGACAGTGGACCCTAAACTAGTGGTATTTCCCATCAAAGTTTGATAATGGATATGTTGTTTATTTGTTTTCAATGAGACGATTTCAATTGTCCGATTGTAGTTTGAATCAATACACCAGGAATGGACAGTGTCATCTGGCAGGGCCGACCAGAACTGTATATTTACTCTAAATATGATCGATAGCCATTGCAAACAGAATCTTCCACCTTCTACATTTCCTTTTTCATATGGAAATGCCATGTTTACAAGGTATTCTTGCCAACTTCCAATTGTTGACATATTTTCTAGGAGATATGGAGAAAGGTGTTCATGCAAGCAGCTAAAATCTTGTTGGTTGCCTCTTATAATTACATTGCAAAAGGATTGTATAGTGTAAAACCGCAACGAATTCACATTGAACTCTGTTTCTACCAAATATTAAATTGCATTGAACAAACTATATCCACAGCTATATGCAACAGTTGTTGCTATCTGCAAGCTATGGCAGTTTATACAATGCATAATTCGTTTCCATGGTGATTCAAGGTCTTTGCAAATGAGAGACAAGTAAATATGAGGTCCTCCAATATTGCATATGGATAATTTTCTACAGTAGTGGTTCATAATGACCACTGATAGGATTGGCATCATGGAACAAGATGCAATATGGATCACTAGATGGAGTTTTGTTGAATAGTATATATCTTGTTTTTCTTGTCAATGACCATATTCCAATTGATATATTGAGCCACTTAGACAACCACCATATACAAAATGTATCTCCCCAAATTCCCCTCTCATGTGTAGGAAGAATTGCATATGAAGAAAACCACATCTTTGAAAAATATGTAGTGACATCATGTATTACATGCAACTGCCAAAGAAAATTAGATGCCAAATTGTATTCATACAACTCCAATGCCTCAGCATCGCCATTTTTAAAAAGGCCCAAGAAATATTCTATCAATCCATTGCACAGGTTGGTCGAGGAATAACAGAAATGCAATAGAATCTGAAATGCATCTAAAAGGCAATCTCCTACATTATACAAATATGCATCCAGTCTAAAAATCCCATTTCTATGCAATACCTGGTTGATGTTCTCATGTACAATTGAGTTTGTATATATTTCATAGGAATCAACACCTATTACTTGTTTCATCTCTTAAACTATGATTTTCAAGATGTTTCTTAGCTATATTCATTTTATATGCAAACAGAGAAAAGAAAAAAAAAAGAAAAAAACAAGAAAAAGACAAATAGAAAACTACAAGTGTAGAACTGCATACCAATTCTACTATGTATCCTTCAATATTCTTCTTGTCAAATTCAATCCCCCTATTCTCCATAGCATATGACAAGAAAACAAACGTACAGTGAACAGTGAACCAAACAAAAGAGACAACGCAAATAAATAACACTATAATTTTGCTGAGCACAAAGACCGAGTATTCAAGGTATATCATTTTTTAACCTATTCCTGGTGTGCATCCTACAATATTTTCAAAAGTAGAAGATTCTTTGCAAGACACAAAGGACATGACAAAGGCAACAGGTGGACATAGTTTTTGATTCAGAGGATAAAAGCATGCCCTGTCACAAGACCCTGGCAGATGCTTTCCCTCTATGACAACTCTGAATTCGTTTTATAAACCCCTTTGCATTTCTATTTTGGAAACATCTATGGCACAATATCCAGGATGTGGAAGTTGGCATATGTGATTGGAAGGGAACAACCTGGAAAAAATTCACCAAACGCATGGTTTCCAAGAACATAAAATAAGAGGAGAACATCTGGTTTTCTTTTTTATATTTCATTGTAGTTGCGACAAATCTGAGTTCTGTGTCCAGCATCAACATTCGAAGAGGAACAAGACATTTGTAAGGGAATAGACTGGGCAAAATGCATGAAACGTATGGTTTCCAGGAACAGATAATATGAGAAGAACATTGGGAAAAATGTGTCAAACGTATGGTTTTCAGGAGCAGGAAAAACGAGGAGTTTTATTTTTATATGTCACCATGGATGTGACAAAGGTGGGTTCTGTATATAACATTGAAGTTCAATAAAAAGGAAAATATTATGGTCATAGAAGCCACACAGAAAGATGTTCTGCAACATGATTTCAAGGCAGGAAATCCTAGTATTGAAAATTATTTCTTGCAAGATGCAAATAGTAGGCAACAAACAAGGAATAGCAACAGAACCATGGCACAGAAACTTACCTGTCAACAAGGGATGACAGAAGCACAGCTCAAAAACCTGCAAACTACAACAACAGGTCCAACTGCTTGCAAAGTTGAAGAAAAACAAACCAGTTAACAACCACGAAGAGGTCTAACTACAGCTGCAAGATCTTAACTTTGCAAAGTTGAAGAAAACAACAAGAAGAAGCATCGAACGAACCAATGAACAAGCATCAACTAGTGAACCAGTAATGTCGGTGAAGAACAATATTGCCCAAATTCACTGCAGACAACACTGTATCAAAAAATGGAAGGAAATTGTATTGTAACACGCTCGTAGAATAAAATTTTAAGGTTGTGAATCATGTTAGGTAATCACTTAAGGCTGTCAGAACCGTTGAAGGGCATCGCACTGTGTAAACATATAAAAAATAATGCAGTGGCCGGCCTGTTTACGCACATAACAATGAAAAAGCCTCTCGAAGTATGCAACAATAAACAAAAATCAAACATAACAATAGTAATAAAAAATAAAAAATAATAACAATAACAATAGTTCGAACACTGGAGACAGCTAAAAAAATTTACACAGAGGACAAAGTAATATGAAAACTGACTATCCATGCTCAAAAATTTGGATATCCAAACATTTCAGTATGAATAATACAAATTCAAAAACACCGTAGATGATAAAAACTTTGGATATGTCAACATATAAATAATTGGGAATAACGAAGCTGGAAATAAGACCTCAAATCTATTATCCAACAAGATCATGACATATATGGGTTTTTTTATTATATAAAAATAATGTTTTTAGTTCTGTAGTTCAAACAATAGAAGTTATGCAAAAATTTGTAGCCAAACAAAAAACTAATATAAAGTCAATGAATTTCCAATCGCTATAAACTTTGGATATCTAAACATTTCAGTATGAATAGTACAAATTCAAAAATACCGTAGATGATAAAAACTTTGGATATGGCAACATGTAATTCATTGGGAATAGTGAAGCTGGCAATAAGACCTCAAATCTATTATCCAATGAGATCATGACATATATGGGTTTTTTTATTAAATAAAAAATAACGTTTTTGGTTTTCTAGTTTGAACAATAAAAAGTATGCAAAAATTTGTTGTCAAACGAAAAGTTAATATAAATTCAACGAATTAACAATCATTATAGTCCCTCTACGCCTTCAGCAGGGACTAATAAGTTAAATCTTAAATCTTAACTACACATGTCAAAGCTATCACTAAAAGGTTGTATCCTTTGACACCCTTTCCAATATAACCACCTTGATAACTATAATCTTTCTTATGTGTTTTGATCTTTAGTCTATATCAAATTTGAAGGATTATTTTGAATTCATTTCACCCTTTCATCATAAAAAAATGAAAAAATAATTGTATTTTAATTAATAATAGTAAACAAAGTATATATTATAAAACAAATATTATCCTTTCGATTATTTAAAATGTTAAAATTAAAATAAATAAGTTGGAATTTTAATAAAGAGTAATAATAAAAATAGTTTGTAATTTTATATATTAATTTTTTGATGGGTTATATATACATCAATAATAACAAAAAATTATAAACATTGAGATTCCAACACTATTACCAATGAGTTGATCCATGAACTAATTATTTCTCAAGTTTAAAAGAAAAGAGGGTGAGTTAGTGATGAATGACACATCATATCAATAAGCCATTGGCACCAAATAAATAAAGTGTGATATTCCAACACTATTACCAATGCGTTGATCCATGAACTAATTATGGGTAAGTTTAAAAGAGAACAAGGTGAGTTAATTATCAATGGCACATCATATCAACAAGTCATTGACACCAAATATACGAAGTGTGATATTCTAACACTATAACCAATGAGTTGATCCATGAGCTAATTATGGCTCAAGTTTAAAAGAGAAGAGGGTGAGTTAGTGATCAATGGCATAGCATATCAATAAGCCATTAGCACAAAATATACAATGTGTATTCGCATGAGAGTGAGTGATGTGAAGAGATGGGAGTGAGCCCAGCTCATCATCTCAGCATTTACATGCCTCTTGCATTAATGTTGCATGCTTATCACCTATCAGTTCTAGTTCTTCCAACTCATTGTGGGATAATGGTAACTTCGTTAGACATGTGTAGGTGATATGTTAAGCCTCTATGCTTGATACATGTTGAGTTTTGTTTGGAGCTTCTCTAGGTACCAGGGCTCTCCCAAGGGAACCCCCACCATGGTGGTTTTTCAGTTTCCTAAGATAGATTATCTTCCAGGACAATGTTGATCATGGAACTAGTTGGTCAGAGTTCGTGGCTTACTAGTTCAAGTAGTATTTGTGCATCCAAAACTTGAGGATAGGTGTGGTTATTGCAAGAAAGTAGAACATTTCTTTTATAGTAGGAATTGGTACTACAAATCCCCAAATCGACTATAGAGAAATTTTGATCCAGGTGGATATCGGTGTCCACCCAACTATTCCAATTGGCTCCTCTTGTCCATTTTTAGTTCAACACGTTCTTTTGTACTGCTTTGTAATTGTGGTTTATAAACTTCTGGGGTTGTATGAATACCTACACATCTTCCAGGTGGATACTGGTGGCCTATCACCTAATCCAACTGGCTTATTTTGTATGTTTTCATGTCAACACACCTTGTTGTACTTCCAGGTACGTTTTGGAGCCCTAAACAATGTTTTTTTGGCTCGTGTTGACGGGAATAAATGACACACCATCAACTGGAAGTTCAAATCCAGACCAAGGATGTCTAAATAACCCAATTCGTTTGGAATGAAAAGACCTGACGGGTTTAATGGCTCCATTGGCCAACTAAAGTCCTAAAAAAAACAGTAAAAGAAATCAATTAATATAAATCTTTAATACTAAGGATACAAATTCAATAATTACAAACGTCTCAATAAGGAAATGAATATGTGTGTATGCTTATATACAATATATATACAATATTGCAAGATTTCAGGGATATCTTGCGAAATAGATGTTTTTTGAAGATGTTTATGAAGTAGATAAAGAAAGAACATACATTTTCTATTTTCTTGTTTTATATTTAAAATAGAAAGAACTAAAGAATACTAATCAAACACAATTGAAATAAGAACAGAATAAAAATCAAAGCCAATTTAAACTATTCTTATTTCATTGATAAATAAACTAACAAAAGAACTAGAATACGAGTAAACTAACTTATGGTTAATCACCTAATGAGTTTATGTCTCTGCGCAATTCAAACTTTCGGTTGTCCTGCCTGTGAGGAAAACCTGTAATAGGCTAGTACTAACACTCCCAGAACAAACTCAAGGGTGTTTTGGAGTAGGAATACAAGATCAAATTAATAAACAAACATATATGATGATCTTATAATGATGAACACTTATAATAAAAGAAATTTAATACAAAGCATGCATGTGATACATCATTTAACATCTAGCATAAATCAACGATATTTGAGTGAAATATTGATCACAGATCTAATATATGAACAACAAATTACAGACATAATTAAAGTGCCAAATAATATGAAGTATCATACGATGATAATACTAAAGTTTTATAAACGTATTAACATTTCATAAGATAAAGGAAAAATATAATGGGTAAGAGCCACGTTGGTCTAAAGCCAAGGAGTGAACATATTCTCCATATCATTCTTGATAGTCATATGTCCATAATGTGTCCAAAACAAAATATACCTCACTACTAAGAGTGAACAATATTTAAACTAGTTCAAGATTCAGATGCTCATATCATACAAGATAGAGTTGAATCCACAAAAATTAGACAATATTACAAAAATAGTGAAAATAGTAACCACTCATGCATGAGTTGGTTGGTAAAAAATAAACCAAAGTTTTATAAACATAAAACATAGAAAACTACAAAATAATTGAGCATATAATTTAAGGTGTTGTGCTCCATGTAATCAGCGTCATAATCCTCCATTTCTTGGAAAAAACGATGCGATATTCAGATAACCATACTAATTATTATTCAAAAGAGACTCGCTACAGAATCATAGATTCTGTAGCTAGTCTTATTATTAGCAATTGAAATCAAATTAAATATCTTTATTTCGATTTTTTATAACATAAATGAATAAAATCAAAACAATATAGTTTTACCATTAGAAATTAGTAAAAGCAGGATCTGATAGTTCGGAATTTATAATTTCTTTGAAGCTGGTTGTGTATTTTATTATGATATTCCTAGACTTCTTGATTATTTTCCTTTCCCTCTCTGTGTGTGCCTTCAAGTCAAAATTCTCTTGTTCCAATAGGGCATTCTGAGTAGTCAAGCATTTCACTTGAGCCTGTAAGAGCGAAATATCTCTATAATAACACTCTATCCAGTCGAGGCAACTATCACAACTCCCTGGGGAAATGGAAGACTGACGTGGAAAACAATCAACAATGGGTGCTTCACGTGTCACTGTGGTATGTTCCAGGTCGTGACCAATACCTGAAAAACCTTCTTTTACCTTGAGAAAATGGGGTAAATTAGACACGAAATCATACTTCTCAACCTGGGTAATAACCTCTTTCCCGGGGCACCGTTTTTCTGGGTCTTCACGAGGTAAGAAATCTTCTATCTCCTGATCTAAACACCGATCATCGATCTTGATTGGATCGATCGAGATCAGATGATTACTCTTTCGATTTCTTATTTTATAGAAATCAAACGACCAACATTCTTATTCCTGAACTTTAAATCTGTGCTCTGTGGTTTCTTTCCCTTATGCAAATTATTCACAACAAATTTATCATTATCATTTAAATTAGATTCGTTCATAGGCATAGGATGATCCTTTTCATTTAATTCGGTAATTAACTGTTCCATAGATCTTCTAGGTGAAAACCTACATGGTAATTCTTTATCCACAGGGGTTTCATCAACAACAAAAACTGGTTCAATAAATTCTGAGCCATCAATCGAATTAACGACTTGGCTTTTAGTCACTGGTCTGTCCAAATTAGGGTTTACAATTAAAAGAGAGATGACTGTAGCATCGACCTAGGTGAAGCCGTTTCTTATCAGAAAGGTCTCCTAATTTTCACCTATTCTCAACAAGTGATAAACCAACAAGATTTTAACAAGTTTGTGGTGAAATAGACTCAAATTGATACCATGTCTCTTAAAGCGCTTAGACATTTTGTAAAGACTCATCAATAGGTAAAAATGCATATCCAACTCAAACCCTATGAAATTCATAAGCAAATGGATGTGGTACAGAAAAACTATCCCATACCGACCCTCACAAGTGACAAACTGCTTCAAAATTAAAAGGAGACTGTGCCATCTAGGTTTTAGAAAAGCAATGGGATTACCTTTTTTACAGCAAGTGGATTTGTGGGAAAACATTAATAAACTCCATCGAACATCCTCCATATTTTCATTATTAAACCACCTCTCACCTTTTAAAGGGAGTCTTGTCACCCTGCTCATGAAATCCTCTATTAATTACAGTTGTACATTGTCGATCTTGGCCCTAAAACCGTCAAAAGTTTGTGCAAAAGATTTTGCAACCTGGAGATTATAGCCTTCAAAGTTCTTGAGGAACACATCCCATCCATGAGCCTTCAGGTCTTCAATAGCGTCATCATGGGATATCAGAGCTTGACATCCATTTGGCTCGATACAAACCATAGGTTCCATTACCATTGTGACAAGGATACAACAAATATCACACGGGATAGGTTTGGGTTTCCAACGAACGGGCAACAGAGAGAGATCTAAGCGAACTGTAATGGAACGAAAAACACAAGGTTTGGGGATTGTCATAACTCGAATAGAATGTCTAGGGAAAATGAAAACAGAGGGCTCAAAAACCTAAAAATCGTTTCTCACAATGAGTGCCAAATCCTCCACAGTACAAAACCCCATATGCATAAAAAATGATCTCATTAATATTTCAGGCCTGTAAGGTGAATTTAAAACGTAAGTACAACATGCCTGTACCAATTTACATGAAGGTTGATATGACTGTTGAGTTTATGAACACCATATCAAATGTTAAGCCAGTGTTTAATGCATTCGACCATTTCACAAATTAATTCAATCGATTAATTATAGAACCAATGAAGTCACGATACCCACAATACTACAAAGTTTTTGATAGTAGATTTATCAACAAGCTCATAAGAATTGAGTTAAAACCATACATGAGTACCTTTAAAATTATATTTCTAAAGTAAAAGATATGAAGCCAAACCAAGTTTTCTATTTGAATTCATGCTTATAGTCATGAATTTAAAACAAAACAAAACAAACGAAAAATGCAAAAATGCAAAAATGGCTTCCAAGGTACAGTCATTGATGAAGGTACTCATGACGAGAAACTCCACAACTTCACGATAATATTTGATCCTCGATCTCCTAAATCGACATCCGATTTGGTAAACTCTATCCCTAGATCTGTTGTCAGATTAGAGAAATTCTATGACTTGCATGATAAATTTAGAGGGGCAATAAATTGTAAAACTAGCACTTCCTCTTTGATCTATGAAATGGTTAATTTAGGAACAAGGGATAATCCTCAAAATATTAATCTGGGAAAAGGATGTTCCGAGCAAGAAAGATCCTCTTTTATAAAGTTATTTAAATAATTTAAAAATGTTTTTTCTTTTATGTATGATGACTTGAAAACATTTGACCCTAACATCATACAACATGTTATCCCTATGAAACCCCAAACTCAGCCTTTTCAATAGAAATTGAGGAAGATGCATCCTAAGTTTGAACCCACTGTTAAAAAGAAACTAAGAAAATTACTAACTGCAAAGACAATTTTCTCTGTTAGGAACACGCAATGGGTGTCTAATCTAGTCCCTGTAAGGAAGAAAAGTGGTGAAATTCGACTCTGTGTCGATTTTCAGAACTTAAACTGAGCATCTGATAAAAACAACTACCCCGTTCATCCAATGGAACAAATTTTACAACAGGTGTCTAGTTCTAAAAGACTATCTCTGCTAGATGGTTTTTCGAGATACAACCAGGTCCTTATGTCTCCCTTAGACCAACTTAAAACCACCTTTCGTACCACATGGGGCACTTACACCTACAGGAAAATTCCCTTTGGACTGATAAACATCAGTGAAACTTTCCAGAGGGCAATGGACATTTCTTTTCGTGGCCTCATTAACCTGTCAGTCGTGATCTATCTTGTCGATGTCACCGTCTTCTCTAAAAACAATAAATATCACCTATCTCACCTCAGGGTTGTCCTAGAACGATGTCGAAATTTCTACATATCTTTAAACCTTAAGAAATCAATCTTTGCAGTAGAGCAAGGAAAATTGCTTCGGTTTATAGTGTCTAAGGATGGAATGATTATTGACCCCAAAAGAACCCAAGATATTTCTAAACTTCCCCCTCCTTCCAAAAAATCCATGCAGTCCTTTTTGTGAAATATTAATTTCGTCAGAAGGTTTGTCCCAAGATTCTCAGAAATGGTTAGACCGTTACAAAATTTAATTAAAAAGGATGTTGTGTATCATTGGGTATCACAAGAAAGTAAGGATTTTGATTCAATTAGAAAATAAATAATAGAGGCCCCTTCCTTGATGAGTCCCGATTTTTCTCAGGATTTCACTCTTTACACCTTTGCTTCTGACCGATCTTATGTTGTTGTGCTTACACAGAAAAACATTGAAAGCAATGATATACCCATTGCCTTCATGAGCTCATCTTTTAAAGGAGCAGAGCTTAATTACCCAATAGTATATGAATAGGCATATGCTGTTTTCAAAGCATTGAAACACTTTTGGTCTTACCTATTGAAATCCAGAACCAAGGTTATTGTTCCTTACCCAAATGTAATAAATATGTTAGTACAAAAAGAACTGGGTGAGAAAAGGGAAAATTGGATGACATCACTACATGAATATGACCTTGAAATAACCCCTACACAAATTGTTAGAGGTCAAGGCCTGTGTAAACTAGTGGTTGATTCAGTTGAAGAACAAGAAAGTCAAATAAACACCTCAACTATGGGTCAACATAAAGAAAAATAGATGAGTTGTGCACAAGCCACTGCCAATTCTTGGTATGAGAACATTATATTTTATTTAACACATGGATCTTCTCCCCACAATCTTGATTCTAAAAACATAAGAGCACTTAGGCTTAAATCTGCATCTTTTCAGTTAATAAATGATGTATTATTTCGAAAGAACTTCGATGGTGTTTTTATGCGTTGTTTAGAAAATGAAGAGTCAGAAAAAGTGTTAGTTGAACTTCATGCAGGTGAAGTCAGTGGTCACTTTGGTGGAGATACCATTTCCCACAAAGTGTTGTGAGCTAGGTACTATTGGCCTACCTTGTTTAAATATGCCCATACATTGTCCTGTAAATGCATAATCTGCTAAAAGGCTGCAGGACGGGTGAAAAACACAGCTTTCCCTTTCCAGACTATTATTATAGAAGCACCTTTTTAGAAATGGGGCATAGACATCATAGGAACGATTAATCCCTCTTCTTCTCAGTAGCACAAGTATATCCTTATAGCAACAGACTATTTTACAAGATGGTCTGAAGTTGTACCTTTGAAAGTGGTGAACACAAATCAGGTAGTATCTTTTCTGAACTCTCATTTCATCAATCGATTCAGCATTCTCGAGTGTTTGATTTTTTATAACACCTCTTAATTTTCATCCCTTGACATGAACATTTTTTCTATGGAAAAATGGATTAAACTGAATTATTATGCAAGCTACTACCCTCAAGGAAATGGCTTATCAGAATCAACAAACAAAAATTTAATCAAGGTTATGAAAAGGATAGTTTCAGAAAATCAGAAGAACTGGCACAATGCACTGTATAATGCACTATGAGATGATAGAGTAACCCCAAAAACCTCTATTGGTAATTCCCCTTTCTTCCTCATCTACGGAAGAGAAGCAATTCTCCCCTCGCATGTATTACTTCCTTCCCTGCAATTATAGCAAAAAGTTCAAGAAGAGGAGTGCCCTCCTCTAGAAAATCGAATAAATGCCTTATTAAAACTAGAGGAAGTGAGGACACAAGCAAAGCAGAAATTGGATCAGCACCAACAAATTGTAAAAATATGGTTTGATTTGAATTCATCTTCAAATAGGAATTTCGATGTCGGATATCTGGTTCTCAAGTGGGATAATTCCCACGAGGGTAAGGGGGAACATACCAAATTCCAAAATCTGTGGCTGGGATCGTTTGTAATTTCTGAAAAATTGGGTCCCATCTCTTTCCGTTGGCATAATTTAGAGGGACAGCCAGACACTTTCCCAGTGAATGGCCAGGCCCTCAAGAAGTATTTCACCTAATTTTTTCTGTTCCACTATTTTGTAAATATTTTTTAATTTTGTTTTTTGTTTTTTATTTTCGTTCTTTTCATTTTGCTTGATTTTGATTTGTTTTCTGAATAATTATGTCTAATTCACCACCTCATTTGTGGAAGGAAATCATATTTTTTTCTCGTTAGCAGCAGTTGATAAATTCCCAAGCACCTGAGTAGTAAGTGCTAAAACTTAGATCAGCAGAAGTAATTTTCTATTCAAATCAGTGTTTCTAGTTTCTCATTGAAATTACAAGTAGACATGATTGCCATTAATAAACTTTTAATGTTGTCCCCTTTTTGAGAAAAACAACTCAACTGTACCTTCCCATCCTCGAGATGGTTTCCTAACTAAAATCGAAGTGTCCAAATCATGATGAAGGTCATCAAAACAGAAGAATAATTGGTAAAAGATCTTTTTTTTTCATTCCAACCGACAAGATTTTCAGTATCACCCCGCCCTCTTGAATATTATTAAGTTATTCAAACTATAAACAAATTATAGAGGTTTGAAAGAATAGTAATGTGTGGGAATTGTATGTAAACCCACCAGGACACTGAACAGGTCTGTTGGCAGTGGGTAAATGCGTGCATGATACCAAGGCAACTTCATCAGGGTACTGAACAGGTGTACTGGTAGCGAAGCAATGTTGGGTTTAAGAAGATCCTCAGGTAAGTATTTCAGTTTGATAAAGTAAAATGATGTCACATATCATGAATGGATGACTCTTGGATAGGATAGAGCTACTAGAGTGGGTCAAATGACATCCCTATCAAGGCTATGGACGTCTGTTGGCAGCAGTGGCCCTATTAATAGTATCGAAGTCAACTACATAAACAATCGCTACACTCATAATATAAGTTAGATACCGAATAAAAAAAATTTAGACAGAAATACATCTGATGCTAAACTATGTTATTTTTTTATTTATGATCAGTATTTTTTGACCTGTTGTTAACTATTTCTAAAAAAATCATTTCATTTGATTCACCCTAACATGAATTTTCTGGTGATGTAGAGATAACTCTTTCACCCAGTATGTCGCCATTGTTGGCAGCCAACATCTCTCCATAGTCAAACTCTATATAGAGTAAGAGTTTGACGGTAGAATGTGTATTTCTCTAAAATACCTTTCCAATGGGCTATCACAGGCCTAAAATGGAGGTGGTATGAAAATGTTACGACCTTGGGAAGTTGAGGTACCAACTTACCCATAGGGGCTCACATGACTTTTGGCGCTTCACCTTCTAGGGTTAGGTTTTTGGATGTCTAGGGTTTTGGAATTCATGAGTAATATCAAAAAGGCCTTTTGAGCCTCGTTGTAATAATTATGCTCAGACGGATGCGCGTAGCAGCCACATCGCTTCTAATAGATAGCTATCACCATTCAAGCAAGTGTTTCAGTTTTACAATTTCAGCCTATTTCATTTATTCAATAGAATATATTGTTCATTGGATATTCGTGTGGTTCTTCATATCTTTGTGTTTATTGTATTCAGTCTGTTAATCAATTCGTTCTGCTCCTAAATATGAATCAGTGGTATCAAAGTGGTCTAATATTCATTTATTTTTATTCATGCATGTCCCCAACAAGCTCTGGGTACAAGAAGTTGCGACTCGAATCAATCGATCCATTGCAATATCGGTCATGTTGAGCCCGAAAAAAACCCATGGGAGATGAAAATAAAGATGATGGAGCAGGAGATCATTTTAAAACGTTGCTCAAGGAATCCCTTGCATGAAAAAGGAACAAAATTATGGATAACTTTTCGCAGATGCTTCGGCGGCTGCCCATACGAGAAGCATCTTCATCAAGCGACCATGCAACCCCCTTGAAGGTATAGGTAAATTTTGATATTCCATTATTTGAAGGACTAATAGATGCAGATGTTGTAGATAAATGGTTGAATCTTCTCAAAGGGTATTTTTCGGTCCACAATTTTTTCGATAGGGAAAATATTACTTTTGCAGTCCCTAAGGTTGTCCCCCACGTTAAGGACTAGTGGGAAGCTTACTCTGAGCAAAGGGACATCAAGGAATCTGCAATATTTGTGGTTTCCCCTACATGGGATTCCTTTCAAGATTCCATTAAAGAATAGTACTATCATGTTGGAAGCTACGAGGACCAGTACACCAGATGGACCACCCTGTGTCAAGAAAGGGACCAGACATTACTAGATTTCACCAATATTTTCCATACCTTGTGCACCAAATTAGGTATCAAAGACGCTGAGCAACATCTAGTGCTCAAATATCGTGGTTGTTTGCATAGATACATCCAAACATAAATGGATTTTTTGGACATCACCTCATTGGATACGGCTTATAGATACGTGGTCAAGATCGAACAAAAATTTAAGAAAAAGAGGTGAGAGTTTGGATTTGCAAACTCCTCACAGCTGAAGCAGGGAAAAGGTGGGCCAAACCCACACAGAAAGGGACAGAGTAGAGATGGCCACTCTCAGGACAACCATTCCAAGCTGCAGCACAAGAAAGGCAATGAGAAGATGAATAAGGACATGAGAAAATGGTGTGAGTACCATAAAATCCCTTGGCACAACACTAAAGAATGTCTCTCCAAGAAGTCACTTGTGGTCGAGCTGAAGGATTCTGAGTTAGAGGTCGATTTTGATTCCTATTCAAATTATGAAGGAGGGAAGCGGATTATTGATGTTGAACCCAGTTCCACTATTTATACCACCAAAGTTCATCCAAGTGAACCATAAGAAGAAGAGGAAGGGGAATGCATCTTTCACTCACAGATGTGGGTAAAGGGGGCTCTGCTTCATTTCATTATCGATAGAGGCAGTCAGAAGAGCCTAATTTCAGCAGAGTTCATCAAGCAGTTGGACCTGCCAATGACACCACACCCACAACCCTACACCATCGACTGGCTTCGCCAAGGAAGAGATATCCATGTCAGCCAACAATGTCATCTTCCTTATGGCATCAAGCCTTTCAAAGATGAGGTATTGTGTGATATTGCACCCCTTGAAGTTTGTGATTTATTTTAGAACAACCATATTTGTGGAAGCATCATGTTGTGTATGAGTCTAGACCCTGTAATGTTATTATTACTTTGGGTAGACAATTGTACAGGATACCATAGGTAGTTTCGCCTACCGTTGTTTCTTTAATCTCTGCTAAGAAATGTAGTAAGGTCATTTCACAGACAGGGAAGTTCATCTTCTTTTTTATCTGTGCTCATAGTAAGTAGAAGGTCATCACCACATCTGTGGCCTCTACACAGAGCCTCTCTTTGCAACAAAAGCAAGTGGATGGGATTGTGGAAGATTACAAAGACATATTCTCCTCACCCACTAGGGTACCTACACACCACCAAGACAAGCATCCAATTTATTTGACCACCAATGAAACTCTACCTAATGGGCCAGTTTATCGTTGCTCATTGATTGAAAATAATGAAATCAAGAGACAAATCCAAGATCTTCTTCAAAATGGGCACATCAGACCCAACTCCTCCCCTTGCAGAAGCTTGATTGTACTGGTGCAGAACAAAGACAAGACTTGGAGACTCTGCATTGATTACAGATCCCTAACCAAAGTCACAGTCAGGAACTAGTACCCAATTCCCATGATTCATGACCTTCTTTACCAAATCAAGGGGGAAAAGTTCTTCATCAATATTGACCTAAATTATGGCTACCATCAAGTTCCCATTGAACCAACTGATGTATAGAAGACAACCTTTAAATCTAAAGAAGGTCTCTTCGAATGGTTGGTCATGCCCTTTGGCTTAACAAATGCACCAACCACTTTCATCAGGTTGATGGATGATGTATTGAGACCTGTCACCAACTCTTTTGTGGTGGTATATTTGGATGGAATTCTCATCTTTAGCAAAACTTGAGAGGAGAACATGCAGCATATTCAGTAGGTTTTGAGCACTTTGTGGTAGCACAAGCTATGTGCCAACTTGGAAAAATCCTCTTTTGGCATGAACAGGGTCCAATACTTAGGCTACATTGTTGATGAGCATGGGGTACATGTTGATCCAGCTAAGATCCAATTCATCTGTGACTAGCCAACCCCGACCACTAGACTGGACAACTTCTATCAATGGTTCATGTTGGGATTCTCCCATATTGCATGGGCCCTCAGCCAGGTGACCAAGGGCAGTGGCAGGGCCAAGTTCGTGTGGGGGAAAGAACAAAAATGAGCATTCAATAATGTGAATAATCACTTTTTCTCAGCTCCAGTACTCTCCTTGTCTGATCTACAACAACCATTCGAGATTGATATTGATGCATATGACTATGTTGTAGGCACAATTCTCACTCGACACGGTCATCCTATGGCATACCATAGTGAGACACTCTAAGATATTGTCCGGAAATACCCCACCTATGAAAAGGAAATGTATTACATTGTACAAGCCTATCATCAATGGAAACATTACATTCTGGGAAAGGAGACGATCATCCACACCAATCAAAAGCCTCTGCAATTCATACAGACATAAGGGAAATTGTAGAACGACTTCCATAAGAAGTGGTCCACTTACCTGAAGCAGTTCCATATCAACATCAAGTATAAGACATGATCTCAAATCATGTCGTTGACTACCTCAATCGACCTCCTATGGATATTGTCACCACTATGCTCCATTCTTGTGGACATGAGGCATCTGAGTGGCCCCAACTTTATCAGCAAGATCTGAACTTCGCCACCACCTATAAGCTCTTGGGTGCATGCATGAATGTCACTGAATTTTACATTCATGATGGACTATTATGCCTTCTGGGCCATCTCTGTGTTCCTATATGCGAGTGTGAAAAGATGATTTGGGAATCCCACTGCAGTCAGATGGTAGGACATTTTGGACTGGAGAAAATTGTGGTCATTCTTCAGAAACATTTTTATTAGCCAAAAATTTGATAGGACGTCAACAAGTATATCATATATTACACTACCTATGCCATTTCCAATCCATCCATCAAGAAGCAAGGCTTATACAACCCTATTCCTACTCCTGAAAGCCCTGGGAATCCATTTCAATGGATTACATGTCTGGACTTCCATCCACCAAGCAAGGAAATGATTGTGTATTTGTGGTTGTTGATCAGTTTTCAAAGATGGCCATCCTCATAGCCTGAAAGAAGAATATCACGGTGACATATACTGCCAATCGCTTCTTCGAACGAGTGTGGGTCCATTTTGGGATACAAGAGACCATCATCTCCGACTAGGATAGAAGGTTCCTCAACACATTTTGGTCAATTCTCTGGTCACTATTGGACACCAAGCTTACTAAATCCACTTCTTTCCACACCCAACCAGACAGCCAAACATAGGTCATCAATCAGATGATTGTGCACATCCTATGCATGTACAACTCTAAGAATCCATGTACATGGGATGAGAGTCTCCCCTATGTTCAACACAGTTACAACAGGGCTCTCCATAGCTCCACTGGACATATCCCATTTTAGGTGGGGCTAGGATTCCAACCCTTGGGTCCCATTGATGTTGCACTACCTCTTCCCACCACATAGACAAAATATTCCCATGTTCAATGTGATACTGACAAATCCACCAGATTCATTGAGCGGATTCAGCACATCCACCAACATGTCCAGGATATTTTGCAGAAATCCAATGCTAAGTACAAGCAGCACCATGATCAACATAGGGTATGTTGGCACAGGGGTAGACCCAGGGTTCAACACTCAAGAGCACACCAACAAAACGCTAACTACCAACCCTTTCGGAAACACCTGCGAAGCAGATGAAGTCTCACCTGAGGTAGAAGCAGGGGTGGTTGCAAGACTCAGATGTCTACAACCTTAGCTGGGACACAAATCTGGGATTATAACACCTTATCAAAGCACTTAGCAATTAAAATTCATCGGTATTAAACCAGTATCTACTTCACAAACAAAACCCTAATTACAGAGAATCACAGTATTCAACTAGATCTAGTATGTTTAAGCACTAAGCACATCCACATGGGTCAAATCTAGAATTCATCCATATTATTAACCATGTAGCATCAACAGATATATCTATCATTCATCTATATCAAAGAATCTAAACAAGTAAACACATAAACACATCAATACATTGCACAAAGCAACCATAACACAAGATATATGTGGTTCACCCCCACCCTGGGGCTACGTCCACCAACTCTTCTTCTTTTTATTATCTTTTGTCAAGCTTCTTATAGGCACAAAGCACCAGAAAACTATTTCGCATAGGACAAGAGATCTGCGTGCACTTTTCCAGATCCTCCTTCCCCAAGTAGATCTAGGTACAGAGCCTTACACAGTTTGCGCACAAAGCACTACAGATGACTTGTACTTAGCTCTGCAAGTCTTAATCACGTCTTCTTGCACATAGCTAGTACTAGCACTCAGCCACCGGTCACTACTTACATCGCCTAGATTTCTATTTATATATTACAAAATAGGCCTTAGCATGGGTAAACCCATGGGTCAACATCCCCATACCCGTTACATAACCCAAAAATCCAAAAATCCCTAAAGAGGGGCCAATATCCCATGATATTTGCTTCGTCTTGTGCTCTGCCTTTGAAAACTTGTTGAAGTCCCAAAAATAGGTCAAACATGACCAAGGATCCTCAAAACTTTGTCAAGGGCCAACATGCACCGAACACTCACATGTGACACATCCCAAGTCACTCTGATCTGGGTAATTCTACCTCAAAAGTCTAGAGCTTGGCTCAAGCTACTTCGACTTGTTGTTGCTACATGGCCTCCTATTCAGCAAAATCTTGGATGACTACTTCGTTGATAGGTCCCTATAAGAGTTGTTCAATCACAACAACGACTTTCTCCAGTTCTACTCCTCAGCTTTCAATCTCTGAGAAAAATTGTCAAGCCTCATCCTGTATAGGTTGGAGCCTATGAGTCACTTCCATGACTCTGCTATGAATGGTTTGGACCTTTTGTTGAGCATTGCACTTCTCTTGGGATAGCTTAATCCTTTCAACAGTTGATAGAGGATTCAATATGCCTATATTGTTTCTTCTTACTTCTTTGCCTCCTAGAGCTGTGACTCCAATGCCTTCAGTTCTGGATTCTCAGTGAGTTTCTCATACGTCTGGGCACTGCGATCACTTAGTTGTTTACATTCCATGGAAAGGGCCTTTATTCTCTCAACTGCACTTCGAGCAATTGCTTCTCTTTGATCTCTCACCTCCTACAGATTGTCAGGTATTATTCGGAGCTCTAAGTCTGATATTCGTTGTTGTAGTTGTTGGATAACTTCTGTGAGTTGATCTACTTGATGTTTGACTCGGTTGACTTCTTCTTTCACTTCGAGTTGTTCTGTAAGAAACTGTTATTTTTCTTGATGAATCTGTTCTTTCTCCTCTTCAAACTTTTTCTGGAGAGCAACCTTCTCCTGCTCTGCAACTCGGCGTTAGTCTACGACTAATTCTTTCACTTGCTTCAAGGCCTGGGTGTCTTGTTCTGTTTCTTCCAGTGCGTGACGAAGGTGAACTTCGGTTGCATCAGCTAGTCTGCAGAGTTGGGCTGGATCATCTACCAACTCTAGTTCTTCCGACGGCAGGGGTGCAGTGGACCCTGTGCGACAGGACTGAAGAGCCTGTTGTACCCCTCGGAGTTCAACTTTGATTCTATCATACATTTCTTCCTTCTTGACTTCATGCTTCTATAAGATGTCTTGCAAAGCATCTGCGAGAGCTGTTATGATGAATTCAAAGTCATCGACAGTGAGCACAGTCTGCATCTTAGTCAAGGTGGCTCTAGATTTCTTTCGGGAAGAGGGTTTCGTGGGAGAAACCTTCCTCTTCTTTAGGGGATCAACCTCATCTCTAGGTGGTGTTACCTTTCCTTGCTTCTTCTCATCTTCTTTGCCATTTATTTCTTCTACTTCATCATCAACCCCTCGACCAGGTGATACTGAAGTCATTTTTTCTGATTCACTACTTAAGTCTTGGACTTCTACGGTCTTCTTCCTTCTGTTGGGTCTGGGTGTGTCATTTTCTTTGTGAGTAGCCTCCGAGCTGTCAAGTTTGGGGTTAGACATCTCTACAGGATCAGTGGGGATAAGGAGTTTTTCTAACCAGTCCTTAGTTATCTCCTTGAGGTCCTCTTCTATGAGCTTGTAGTATGAATGAAGCTCCTCCTTATGCTCGTCTGCTCACGCGGTGATATAGATGAAGTGTCGATCTACATGAAACTTCATGAGGGATCGGAACCATTGTAGGGTGTTCAGAGTCATGCAAGGTTTGGCTTTGATATCCCTCTTTTGTTGGAGATAATACGTATGAAAAACTATGTTAAACTACCACTGTTTTCCCATATCGCTCAAGTACTAGAGCGTGGTGAACTTTGCAGCAAGCGGCTCGTACGGCTCTATGTCCGGGAAGGTCGTACCTTCCGACATCTCCCAAGCAATAAATTCTATGAGGATCAGGAGCCAGTTGAAGTGGAACTCATAGCCCCAATCTTGAGCTTCGCAATAGTCTAACTCCAGTTGGTTGACTAGATACTTCGTCCAGTTCATCTGTAGACCTTCTACACATTTCCCTGTGAGGTCAACGACAATCCCTATGACCTATGGGGGCCTGTTCTTACTTACTATATTTCCTACAATTAATTGGCATGCTAGGAACATTGCACCATTCTGGATGGAAGCTACCTTGTAGTCTCGCGTCCCCTTCTCAACATCGTCGTAGGTATCCTTGATCTTGTGTGCTAATGCATGATTTGTGGCTTTCCCCGGATAGAAGCCCTATAGTTCGGGTCCTTGCATGCTCAATCTAGTGATCCTATGGATCAACATCGAATCAACTGTGATACTTCGGTCTAGCCATAAGTAGTTTCCATGGTAACATGAGATCAAGATCTTAACATAGGCATTAACCTCGTAGTGCCTTTCGAAGTGTGGGATCTTCATTACGTTCAATAGGGTGGACTGCGCGAGGTTCATCATCCATGGTTGGGGGATTATTTTCAAGTTCTTCCCCTTCATCCTGGTCAAGTATTTATTCAGGGCGAGCATACTACGGTTCTTTTGGTCTCCTAGGTTGAATTTGTTGAACTTCAACGTTGCGATCTTTTCCTATTTCTCTCTAACTGTGTGTATCCCCTTCGGGAGGTACGCAGTAACCATGGTGTAATCAAAATGTCTTGGCATGCTATCATTACTCACCGTGTCGGCCAGGGGTGGGATGTAGCTGGGTAAGATGGTTGGGATTAGCTTCTCATTTGCTAGGTCATCTTTGTTCTTGATTCTCTTTTCTGTGATGACTCGGGATGGTCTGGATCCGTGAGCGGTTGACAGATAGGCTTGAACTTCTCTCATTGAGGACGCTTGAATACTTGTAGACATTACTTTCTTGGCCATGAGATCGATGAGAACTTCTTTGGCGATTTTCTCTACGGTGTTGAGGTCATCCAACATACACGCTTAGATCTGCTGGATGAATGAGTGTGAAAAACAATAGAACTGGTGTCGATCTTACTAATCACAGCGTGGTAGCAATGATTTATCTCTAATACAATTCTCAAAAGTGTTCTCGGTGCAACAGTTGATGGAATAAGTAGACAACAACATAACAGATCTTTCCAATGGACAAGAGACCTTCATTAATTGAGTTATGTCTATTACGGTGCGGTCCCAATGGTCTGATGGTGAGACTTCTGACCATAAATGTCATTTTACCCATTCAGGGCGTCAGTCTAATGGTTATACTATTTCCAACGGCTATATTTCTTTGCCATGGCGAAGTTCCATGTGGCGTTGTTCTGCTATCCTGGTGAAGTTCCAGTTTTGCAAATTTTCCTTCTGCAAAGTTCCCTCTGGAACCTTCTATAATTTTTCAATATTTTTGTTTGCACCCAATTCGTCACTAGGTGAGCAAATTAAGAGTACTTACATGCCTAGTTGGTCTCTTCTAGGCATGACAGATGTAAGGTAAAAGGTTAGAAAGAGAAACAACAAATCTATAAACTAGAATTAAACTAAAACAACTAAAAACTAAAAGCATATGAGAAAATGAAAAATAGAGACAAATGGACCAATATCACCAATGTATAAACTGATCTGTTGATGAAATCCAAAGGCACAAAGAAGAAAGGGGACTTGGGTCCCTTCTTTCTCCAATGGAAGGCTCTTGAGGCCCTCACTTGATTGCTCTCCTTTACAATGAAAAGATGAAAATGTGGGTGAAAGAACTCCAAGCTTATTCACTCAAGAGAGGGGTGAATAGCTATATGAAATGCAGCTTGTAATGTTTATTGCCAAAGAATGGGTCCTTAGCAATCTCAGCAGCATAACAGTATGAAGAATTCCTTGAGAAAATGGTGGTCATTCATGGCTTTTTATAGCCAAGCATTGGATCATTATGTAACCTCTTT